>VDFB02371141.1:63641-100160 GCA_007258455.2 Sequoia sempervirens
TATCTCAAAATGTGTTGCACCAAATATTTTTACCATGTCATGTGGATTTAATTTTATCTGTTATGGATTATTTAAAGTATTATTTTTCAAGAATGTTTTGGTATATATAAGTCTACATGCATTGTTTCACAATCACAAATATGATTTTTAGTGATATTTTTAGTTCTCATTTATCTACTTGCAAAAATATTTGTGTTGATGGTTACTTTTTTAATTAGATTCCTATGGCATGAAGGTGTTGGTTTTCAAAAAGTTATCTTTCCACCAAAGAACTCAAAATTTTTAAAATAATAAACTTTGTATTTCAAATTTACTTTTAGTTTGTATCCTATGTACTTGTGTAACTCAATTTTACAAATTTTGTTCAATCCTTAGAGAGCTTAAATGTAATATATGCTTAGAGAATTATCTCTTCATAGTTAATAGGTTGCACATGTTTATTTTTGTGCTGTAGTAAAATGGCCCCTTGTCATTTTCATGACCTTTTAGGTCTTGTTTCATGGCGTTTGATCTATTTTGCTATGGATTTATGTTGCAACATGAATTGAACATGCATATTTAACTACTAAAATTCAAATAATGATGTCTTGTGAAGTTGTTGTGAAGTATTGTAAGACATTTCTACATTCTTCTAGACTCTATTTATTACAATTTAAAACGTAAAAATCACCTTTTCATCATCAAAGAAGTCCTATTTTGAAGCATTTTAAAGTATTGTAACAAGATTTCACTCTTTTATAGGCACAACTTCACTATTTATCCCTTTCTCATGCTTTATTTGGTCCCTTTATGCCCTCATGTTCTTTAATTAAGTGTATTTTTGAATGTAAGCCCGACAACCAACATTAAATACAACTTAATTCTTGACACCTAATTTCAAGTCCTAGGTGGGACCCATTAGCCATGGGTGGCGAATGAGTCCCCCTTGGCTCCAAATTCAAAAATTTTAAAATTTCCTTTCGGGTTTTTTTTCAAAAACACTTGATGTCAGCCTATGATGAGGTATGAATGGTTAAATAAGGCACAAGATTGTATAAATAAGTGATTTTCACCTCATTTTACATCCCATTCATCCTCCAATTCACACCTCATCTTCAAGCAATCTTAAGCATTCAAGCATCTTACAACATCTCATCAAGTAATGCTCAAGCACTTTGGAGCATCCATTGACATTACTTCATATTTGCATTATCAAAGGTTTTGTAAGTTGATAGCAATTGCATGTTATTATTTTATCATTCTCTTTCATTTCATTGTTTCATTAAGGGTTTGATTACCAAAAATGGGGTTTGATCAAGGCAAACCCCTATTTCCTAACCCTCGACCATTTTTTCCCCTATTGCATGTGTGTTTGTAGACCAAGGTATGCATATTTAACAAGTTTTTTGGTTTTCAAGATTGGTAAACAAGCCAACTGGGTGCTTCAAGTAAACTCATTCATATTTGAAGCTTGGAGAAGGTTTTATGTCTGTTTCCTACATAATTATCTTTAGTAACTAGACAATTAGAGATTTCCAGATCTCGTATTACAGAGTTGTCTCCTAATTTTTTAGAATTTTGGGAGAGGAATGATTTGCCACTTGTGGCAACACTTGTGGTGAATGAGTCCCACCTTAGGACTAAAAATCTAAATTTTGTCAGACTCTTGATCTTGACAGTTAGAAACTAGTTCCCAACACTTTTTCACCAGTAGGAGAACTAATTCGCCACCCTAGGCGAATGAGTCACAGTGTGAAATTTTAGTGATTTTAGTCAGCATCCACAACATTCTAGAATTATCAAAAATTTCCCAGTGCACTATGTTTCATCTCATTTCTTTACGTTCTACATTATTTCTTTAGTTAGTTTATTGTTTGTATATCATAGTGTGTTTCCCAGCATAGTTTAAATCTTAGTTTTTGCATTCATATTCATTCATATAGATCACTCAATTGCATTTAGTTTACCTCATTTAGCTTAAACAACACTATATATAACATAAATTTGAATGAACCCTTAGCATTTTTTGCCCTACCTCTCTCCTTTTAGGTGAAAACCCCTAGAAGAGTTAGAGAAGTCCTAGGGGAACCAAAAATCTAAGGTTCATTTTGGTGAACCTGCATTTTGAACACTTAGTATTTCTGATTACATTTTCACATTGCATCTTAGTTTATATTTGCATCAACATTCAATTAGGACATTGTTTTATGTTTTCATTCTAGGACTTTTCATCTTGCATTAGTTAAAACTTCATTTAGATTTCATCTTTGCATTGCATCTTATTGAAAAAATTAAAAATCTACATTCTGCGTTGTTGATTGCATTCTATAGAGCATTAAAATCATCTTAACATTTCTAAAAAACACAAAAAAAAACATCATACTGAGACTCATTCGCCACCCTGGGTGAATTAGTCCCTTTGCACTTTTTAAATAACATTTTTGACATCTTTTTGGCATTTTTTTGCATTACAGTTTCTTGTACTTGCATTCTATTTTAATTTCCAGAATTTCTTTTCTTAATCATTTATTGCATCTTAGATTACTTGCATCATGGCATTTTATTTCAATAAGTTTTGGAATTCATTAAAATCATTGGTAGACATGTCTAATTGTGCCTTTGAATATGACCCTAATGACCTTGAACTCACACATGCTTCTTCAACTCCTCATGATTATCCTCCTCATGATGTAGACATAATTGGAGAAGATGATGATAGCATGAAGAAATTATACAATGATTTCCTTTAAAACCTCGAAGGCAATGCAAACTTTAATCCATCCATGAAGTCACACGATATTCCTATTGTTGCACCTCCTGATCACTTTGCATATTTACATCTTGAAATCAATAATGGACCTAAGGTTCCTCCCTCAAGTGGACCTAGTTCCTCTAACCTAACACACTCACAACCCTATTACGATCACAAAGTCACAAATACTCCTATCAATCTCTAAGAAACATATGGTAAAGACCTCATTATCTTAAGTAAACAAGGTTGTGACACAAAATATCAACATTATATCCATCAACTTCTTGAACAATAGTCAAATGATGCAAACATAATAGGATTAGGATACCATGATCCTTCTCATCTTGATGAAAAGTGTCAAGACCATAATGCATCTTCCATTTTGACCCAAAACAAACTTTATTTTTCCTTTATTTTCACTCTCTTTGTGTCATTCTTCTAGTTCTATGTGCTTTGGGGAATGATGCCAGTTTTAAACTCTTTCATAAAAACCTTGTAGCAATGAACATACTAACCCAAAATCCATAGATCCCTTATGTGTTTGGTGTGCTCTTTTCCAGGGGGCACCCCCCTTTCTTTTTATTTTCATTTTCCTTGACATGACACATTATGAATTTGAAACATATGACTTGGCATAGGGCTTTCCAAGTTGGCTCTCATGTCTTGTTTTATTTTTGATTTTTCTTTCCTTCACTACTCTAAAGTAATTTATCATAGAACGATGTGTAGCAATTCCTTTAAAGTGGGGGGAATGCATTACCATTAATTCATTTGCATTCTTGGTTCCTAGTGTAGCCTTGTTTTTTATATGATTTGTTCGTTACTTTGTGGATAACATTAGGTGTGATGTCCTTCAAAAATGTGATCTATCTTAGCATACTACATTCCTCTTGGTGTCCTAATGCAACATTTTGTATCCCCTAAGTTGTAAATATACTATTCTTTGATTGGTCCTCTTTTGGATATATTAGACACAATGTTCCCTAAGTGACTAACCTTGCATGAACTAAATAAGGCTCCTTTGAACATTTCACATTTTACACTTTATGATTTTATATTTTTTCATTTTTTATTTTTTTGCCACCTTACATAATGCAACTTGCATGACTGTGGTACCTTTCGTTTTGTTCATGAAATTTTTCCTTGTAGCACCTTGTTAAAGTTATCAAGAGGTATAACTTTGATATGGTTGAGCAGGAAACCCACCTAGTGGCATGAATTTTCCCCATAGCCACCATTGTGTTTGTGAGTGCATACCAACTACCGTATGTATCTTACCATTTGGGCCTTCTCACCCAGCAGACCGTCCTAAGTTTTGTCGCCCCTATGTGAGTATACATTATCTTTTAGCCTAGATCTAATCCACAACTAGTTGGACAGATGATCAAAGCTTCATTTGATTCTCAATACTTGTGTGTTCCTTTGTTCTTATGCTTAGTTTGCCAGGGGATATTCATCCTGGGGGCTTGATCATCCCTCTTGATCGTTGTCATTCCATATTTTTAACATAAGTGCATTTGAACCCTCCTCTCAATATTCATGACTACTTTAGTATGAGTTTGAAGTAGGTTCATACTCTCACTAAAGTCGGGGTGAAATGTACCATAGAAAAATGGCCCCTTGCCAATTTCATGGCCTTTTAGGTCTTCTTTCATGGTGTTTGATCTATTTTTCTTTAATTTGATGTTATAACATGGCTTGAACATGCATATTTAGGTACTAAAATTCAAATAATGATGTCTTGTGAAGTTGTTCTGAAGTTTTGTAAGACATTTCTACTTTCTTCTAGACTCTATAAGTTTATTACAATTTATGCAAAAATCACCTTTTCATCATCAAACAATTCCTATTTTGAAGCATTGTAAAGTCTTGTAATAAGATTTCACATTTTCTAGGCACAACTTCACCATTTATCCCTTTCTCATGCTTTATTTGGTCCCTTTATGCCCTTATATGATTTAATTAAGTGTATTTTTGAATGTAAACCTGAAAAACAACATTAAATACGACTTAATTACCAACACCTATTTTCAAGTCCTAGGTGGGACTCATTCACCATGGGTGGTGAATGAGTCCCCCTTGGCTCCAAATTCCAAATTTTTAAAATTTCCTTTCACTTTTTTATTCAAAAACACTTGATGTTGGCCTATGATGAGGTATGAATGGTTAACTAAGGGACAAGATTGTATAAATAAGTGATTTTCACCTCATTTTACATCCCATTCATCCTCCAACATTCACACATCATTTTCAAGAAATTTTAAGTTTTCAAGCATCTTACAACATCTCATCAAGCAATACTCAAGCACTTTGGAGCATCCATTGACATTACTTCAAATTTTCATTATCAAGGGTTTGGTAAGTTGATAGAAATGGCATGTTAATATTTTATCATTCTCTTTCATTTCATTGTTTCATTAAAGGTTTGACCAAGGAAAACTCCTATTTGCTAACCCTCAACCATTTTTTCCCCCATTGCATGTGTGTTTGTAGACCTAGGTATGCATATTTAGCAAGATTTTTGGTGTTGAAGATTCTAGTAAACAAGTCAATTAGGTGCTTCAAGTCAACTCATTCATATTTCAAGGTTGGAGAAGGTTTTCTATTTGTTTCCTATAGAATTGACTTTGCAAACCTGACAATAAAAGATTTCAAGATCTAGTGTTGCAGAGTTGTTTCCTGATTTTTCAAAATTTTGGGAGAGGTTTAATTAACCACCTAATGAGTCCCACCTTAGGATTGAAAATCTAAATTTTGTCAGATTCTGGATCCTGATAGTCAAAAACCAGTTCTTGACACGTTTTCATCAGTAGGACTAATTCACCACCCTAGGCGAATGCGTCCCACTTTGAAATTTTAGTGATTTTAGTCAGCATCCACAACATTCCTAAATTTTCAAACATTTCCCAGGTGTACTCTGTTTCATCTCATTTCTTTCTGTTCTGCATTATTTCTTCATTTAGTTTATTGTTTGGATATCATAGTGTGTTTTTTAGCATAGTTTAAATCTTAGTTTTTGCATTCATATTCATTCATATAGATCACTCAATTGTATTTAGTTTACCTCATTTAGCTTACAAAACATCATATATAACATAAATTTCAATGAACCCTTAGCATTTTTAGCCCTACCTCTCTCCTTTTAGGTGAAAAACCCTAGAAGAGTTAAAGAAGTCTCAGGGGAACCAAAAATCTAAGGTTCATTTTGGTGAATCTGCATTTTGAACACTTTGCATTTCTTATTTCATTTGCACATTGCATCTTAGTTTATATTTGCATCAACATTCAATTAAGACATTGTTTTGTTTTTGTATTCTAGGACTTTTCATATTGCATTAGTGAAAACTTCATTTAGATTTCATTTTTGCATTGCATCTTATTGAAAAAATTAAAAATCTGCATTTTGCATCCTTGATTTCATTTTTTAGAGCATTAAAATCAGCTTAAAATTTCTAAAAGACACAGAAAAAAAACATCATACGAGGACTCATTCACCAACCTAGGCGAATCAGTCCCTCTGCACTTTTTAAACAACATTTTGGCATCTTTTTGGCATTTTTTTGCATTACAGTTTCCTGTATTTGCATTCTATTTTAATTTCCAAAATCTCTATTTTTAATAATTTATTGCATCTTAGTTTACTTGCATCATGGCATTTTCTTTTAATAATTTATGGGATTAATTAAAATAATTGGTAGACATGTCCAATTGTGCCTTTGGTTGTGACCCTAATGACCTTGAACTCACATATGCTCCTTCAACTCCTCATGATTTTCCTCCTTGTGATGTAGACATCATTGGAGAAGATGATGATAGCATGAACAAGTTCTACAATTATTAGCCTGATAACCTTGAAGCCAATGAAGCCTTTTATCCATCCATGAAGTCAAAAGATATTCCTACTATTGTACCTCTTGATC
Source organism: Sequoia sempervirens (assembly GCA_007258455.2). NCBI lineage: Eukaryota > Viridiplantae > Streptophyta > Pinopsida > Cupressales > Cupressaceae > Sequoia > Sequoia sempervirens. The sequence goes on from VDFB02371141.1 coordinate 70,293, forward strand.
ACTTTGCATATTTACATCTTGAAATCAATAATGAACCTAAGGTTCCTCCCTTAAGGGGACCTAGTTCCTCTAACCTAACACACTCACAACCCTTTTATGATCACAAAGTCACAAACACTCCTATCAATCTAGAAGAAACATATGGTAAAGACATCACTATCTTAAGTAAACAAGGTTGTGACACAAAACATCAACATGACATCTATCAACTTCTTGAACAAAAGTCAACCGATGCAAACACAACTGGATTAGGATACCACAATCTTTCTCATTGTGATAGCCATCATTTTCAACCTAGGAGACTTCGAGATGCTAGTACAGTGATCTTGGATGTTGCTCCTGACTTAAACATTCTCCTTCCACATGAACAACCATTATTTCCTTCTAATTACAAGGATGTTAGGACCCCCATGGGTCCTCTTCCTCCTTCTACTCATGAACAAGGAGAATCTAGCAAACAAAAATGACCATAAAAATTAAAGAAGATAAAGCTTCCTATAAATCCTCCACCTGAATGTGAAAGGAGACTTCAACTGCTTTTAAACAAAGGTCTTATACTTTTACCACCTATGAATAGGTTGGTTATTTGTCTAAAATACTCTCACATGCCATTTTGCAAATATCATCGTATTCTTCGACATCGAATGAAAGAATGTCGAACATTGAAGGAAATACTGGATAAGTATCACTTCACTGATACTGATTGCTTCCCCATCATACCTTAAAACAATCTAAACCCCTTCATCATGCCATAGTTTTAGAACTCCATATTCTCACTATTGCATGATCCTTTCCCATCCCCCATCTCAGCTCATTCTTGCCTTTACACTTTGTGGGGGGCAAGAAGTTGTTAGCCTTGTCCTTGTAATGCATTTGCCTTTGTCTCTTAACTATGTTATTCCTTTTTCGTTTAACCATTTAAGATTGAGAAACCAATAAATTAGTTAATTGTTGAATTGCATTTGCATTAGTTGATCCTTTTTGTTTCATGTGTGTATCATGTTGCCCCATATCATGTGTTTGATGTTCCTTCTCTTTGTACACTTCTTCTATTCGTATCTGTATTCTTTTATTTGTCGTGCATTTCTTTTTTTTCCTTTTATTTTGTGTTCTCCTTTCAGGGATGATGCAAAGCGTAGAGATGCCCTATGTCTCTTCCATGTTGACCCAAAAGGTTCGTGTCTTTTTCTCTTTTGTTTTGTGTTTTCCTTTTGGGGATGATGCAAAGCATAGAGATGCCCTATGTCTCTTCCATGTTGACCCAAAAGGTCCTTGTCTTTTTCACTTTTTTTTTTGTGTTCTCCTTTTGGGGATGAAGAAAAGCATAGAGACGCCCTATGTCTCTTCCATGTTTAAAAGGTCCTTGTCTTTTTTGCTTTTGTTTTGTGTTTTCCTTTTGGGGATGACACAAGGCATCAAGACCGAAATGTCTCCTTCATGTTGACCCAAAATATTTTCCCTTTTCTTTCGCCTTTTCATTTTCATTTTCTTTTTTCACTTGTTTTTTCCTTTTGGGGACAATGCAAAGTGTCAGGACCGTAATGTCTCTTCCATGTTGACCCAAAACAGATTTAAATTTTCCTTTATTTTCGCTCTCTTTGTGTCATTTGTCTAGCTCTATGTGATTTGGGGAATGATGATAGTTCCAAACTCTTTCATAAAAACATTGCTGCAACAAACATATTGACCCCAAATCCATAGATCCCTTATGTGTTTGGTGTGCTCTTTTCTGAGGGACAACTCCCTTTCTTTGTTTTCCATTTTCCTTGACATGACGCAGCCTAACTTCAAAACATATGATGGCATAGGGCTTTCCAAGTTGGCTCTCATGTCTTGTTTTCTTTTTTCTTTTTCCTTACTTCACTACTTTAAAGTAATTGCTCACAGAACAATGTGTAGCAATTCTTTTAAAGTGGGTGGCATACATTACCATTAATTCATTTGCATTCTTGGTTCCTAGTGGAGCCTTCTTATTTATATGATGTGTTTGTTACTTTGTGGATGACATTGGGTGTGATGTCCTTCATAATTGTGATTCTATCTTAGCATACTACATTTCTCTTGGTGGCCTGATGCGATGCAATACACCCCCTAAGTTGTGAATATACTATTCTTTGATTGGTCCTCTTTTGGAGACATTAGACACAGTGTTTCCTAATTGACTGACCTTGCATGAACCAAATAAGACTCTTTCAAACATTTCACATTTCACACTTTACATTTTTACATTTTTGCATTTAGCATTTTTTGCCACCTTGCATAACGCAACTTGCACGACTGTGGTACCTTTATTTTTGTTCATGACATTTTTCCTTGTGGCACCTTGTTAAAGTTATCAAGAGGTATAACTTTTATATGGTTGAGTGGGAATCCCGCCTAGCGGCATGATGTTTCCCCATAGCCACCTTTGTGTTTGTGAGTGCATACCAACTAGCATATGTATCTTACCATTTGGGCCTTCTCACCCGACAGACCGTCCTGAGTTCTATGACCCCAGAGTGAGTATACATTATCTTTTAGCCTAGATCTAATTCAAAACTAGTTGGAAAAATGATCAAAGCTTCATCTGATTCTCAACACTTGTGTATTTCTTTTTTCTTATGCTTAGTTTGCCATGTGATCTTCATCCTAGGGGCTTGATCATCCCTCTTGATTGTTGTCTTTCTATCTTGCTAATGTGAGTGCATTTGAACCCTCCTCTTGATGTTCATGGCTAATTTAATGTGAGTTTGAAGTAGTTTCATACTCTCGCTAAAGTGGGGGCTAAATGTGGCATAGAAAAATGGCCCCTTGTCATTTTCATGGCCTTTTAGGTCTTGTTTCATGGTGTTTGGTCTATTTTTCTCTAAATTTTTGTTGCAACATGGCTTGAACATGCATATTTAAGTACTAAAATTCAAATAATGATGTCTTGCAACATGAAGGTGTTGTGAAGTTTTGTAAGCCATTTTACATTCTTCTAGACTCTATTTATTATAATCTACCTAAAAATCACCTTTTCATCATCAAACAAGTCCTATTTTGAAGCAATACAAATTCTTGTAACAAGATTTCATGCTTTTCTAGGCACAACTTCACTACTTATCGCTTTCTCATGCTTTATTTGGTCCCTTTATGCCCTTATATGCTTTAATTAAGTGCATTTTTTAATGCAAGCCCTACAAACAACATTAAATACAACTTAATTCCTGACAACTATTTTTAGGTCCTAGGCGGGACCCATTCACCATGGGTGGTAGATGAGTCCCCCTTGGCTCCAAATTCCAAATTTTTAAAATTTCCTTTCGGGTTTCATTCAAAAACACTTGGTGTTAGCCTGTGATGAGGTATGAAATGTTAACTAAGGCAGAAGATTGTATAAATAAGTGATTTTCACCTCATTTTACATCCCATTCATCCTCCAACATTCACACATCATATTCAAGCAATCTTAAGCATTCAAGCATCTTACAACATCTCATCAAGCAATATTCAAACACTTTGGAGCATCCATTGACATTACTTCAAATTTGCATTATCAAAGATTTGGTAAGTTGATAGCAACTACATGTTATTTGTTTATCATTCTCTTTCATTTCATTGTTTCATGAAGGGTTTGATTACCAAAAGTAGGGTTTGACAAAGGAAAACCACTATTAACTAACTCTCAACCATTTCTCCCTTATTGCATGTGTGTTTGCAGACCTAGGTATGCAAATTTAACAAGTTTTTAGTGTTAAAGATTGGTAAACAAGTCAACTAGGTGCTTCAAGTCAAATCATTCATATTTCAAGCTTGGAGAAGGTTTTCTATCCATTTGCTGCAGAATTGACTTTAGCAACCCGACAATCAGAGATATCCAGATCTGGTGTTGCAGAGTTGTCTCCTAATTTTTTAGAATTTTGGGATAGGACTAGTTTGCCACTTGTGTCGAATGAGTCCCACCTTAGGATTGATTCACCACTTGTGGCAAATGAGTCCCACCTTAGGACTAAAAATCTAAATTTTGTCAGATTCCAGATCCCAACAGTCAAAAACCAGTTCCTGACACTTTTTCACCAATAGGAGGACTAATTCACCACCTTGGGCGAATGAGTCCCACTATGAAATTTTAATGATTTCAGTTATCATCCACAACATTCCAAAATCATCAAACATTGCCCCAGGTGCACTATGTTTCATCTCATTTCTTTCTGTTATGCATTATTTCTTCATTTAGTTTATTGTTTGCATATCACAGTGTGTTTTCTAACATAGTTTAAATCTTAGTTTTTGCATTCATATTCATTCATATAGATCACTCAATTGCATTTAGTTTACCTCATTTAGCATATACAACATCATATATAACATAAATTTGAACGAACCCTTAGCATTTTTGGCCCTACCTCTCTCCTTTTAGTTGAAAAAGCCTAGAAGAGTTTGAGAAGTCCTAGGGGAACCAAAAATCTACGGTTCAATTTCATAATCAAAGTTATCCATCTCAAGATCATAACCTACTATAGAGATAATTTTGTAGCTTTTTGATTATTCATTATATTTAGGTTTCAAACATATTGATATTGTCATGAAATCATCTAGCTAACCCTTTATCTTACCTCTCATTGCATCATACAAAATTCCTAGATCCTAAAGGACCAACTTTCTTTATAATATTTTACATTCCTATCTAATGAAGATTAGCTAACACATGAAGCCTTATGAAGTGTCCTCACACTAAAAATTTTCCTGCCTTTCTTCTTGAAATCCATATTACATGGAACTCCTATTTTTGTTAGATTTGGTGAACTTAGTAATCCTATAATCTATTTGTCATTTAAAAATATCATTTTTATTTTGTTATCATGAGTTTTACAACAAGGTTGTAACAATTTGACAACTACAAATTTCACAATAAGAAGCAGTCAAGCATAAAGAGATAAAATACTTATCTATTCGTATTGAAAATGGTTCTTGTACATAATCATCGAGACCTAAATTTGATAGTTGACTTTAATTATCAAAAAAAAAAATTAATTATTTATTACAAAATATGCTTAAACTACTAATATTTACCTTAACATAAATAAATTAATATATATCTAGTAGATATTATTAAAATCTTATATAAAAGTCTCTATTTTATGTGATACAAACTGCTTATAAATTTTATAATATTTTACCATAAAAATGCTTTCAAATCTAGGCCATACAACTCCGTAAACTGAGCAGTGGAGAATAGAATAGTTTAAGAGGACAGAGAAGAGTACTGAAGACACCACAGGAAGAAAGTAGTAGAACAAACTATTAGACGTTTATGGGTTGTGTGTGTTACGGTAGGGCGAGCGTGGAGTTCAACGAGATCTGGCGGCCGTCTCTCGTCGGGCATTGAAGTAGACCGCAGCAACAGGCGATCCCAATCCATTTCTCTCTGCAAACTCCCTCGTCTTGAAATGGTGCCGCGACGTAGGAGGATCAACTGTTCCCCTCCCATTTTGCTGGAACAACACAAATACATATCGATGGATCCCAATTATCGCCTGTGGACTCTCATAGCTCACCATTTCTCGACCTACATCAAACATTCCAATTATAAATTAGGTTAACCCATATGGAAATCTCAATAATTCAGATCGGTCCGAATTTTTGTTCGATAATTAGGAAACATTATTCGACGGTTACCAAAATAATTGCACTTTGTCCCCGGGATATTGCTCACTATCCTGCACAAATGAAAGTAGAATAGATCATCACATAGTATGTATTTACAGCTTCAACGTTGAAGTCATGCATATATTCATCGAAGAAAACACAAATGCTTAAAACCCAACACAGTACCAGTGGAGGTATTCGCGTCCAGTAGGATCGCTAGGACTTGGTGAATCTGGATCCGTCATTATCTACACAGAAAAAACAGCTGACCCATTAATTACAGAGAATATCAAATGAATTTCTAGAGCTGCAGCTTTTGGGTCTGCAAGTAGAAAACAGTTAGTAAGAATTACCAGAGTGAAAAATGTGTCGCTGTCACTGTCAATAACTTGAACTCGAGGCGGGGAAGTGATAGAGGAAGGCATGAACTCAAAGCCATTGTGGACCTCCATGTTTGTGTTGTACACCACGCTCATTTTTACACTTGGACTAAACACATCGAGAACATCTCCAATCACTCCCGCGGATTTCAGCGGTTTTAGCAATCTCGACATCATTTTGTCAACGCTTTGTTTAGAAAACAAATTAACAATAGAAAGATTGCGGCTCTTGGCTGGTGAGTGCAGGCATTGGAGGTACTTATAGCAGAGACGATTGTGTTCACAACTGGAATAAAGACATGGAATCGTCTTTACCCGACAACATGTTACTGTCTATACCGAACAACATATTTCCTATATTTTCCAAAGTTCCACCGGCCTTTATGACTTTGATGTAATTTGTATATAGAATGTAAACGTAATAATGTCGACGAGTTTGTTGTTGGCTCTGATAAAGACTTTAGCAATTGGAGTACACGACTTTTATTCTGCTACTTCATTTAAAAAAGTTAAAATGAGCGCAATAGTAAAAGTAAGCCTCTAAATTTTGAAAGAGGAATCAGAGAAAAGAAATAAATATTGGAGTATACAGTTTAATATGTTCTAATCATAGGAACTAGTACAATGCATCTGGTTCATTGGGCAAATGGATTTAAATCTATGTTTCACACTCATGCAATTAATAATTGCACGCTTGTAGAGCTTTAAATTTTTAATGAAAACCAAAATTAAAAGGGTTGGTTCTGACCCATATATATATTATTTTGACTTATATGGAGTGAATTATGTACAAATCTTAAATATATTTATCTAAACATTACTAACAGCATTAAAGTTATATTATTTATAATATGAGCATATAAATTTGAAGAGTTATTTTATTCTTTCATTTATATTTAAATTTTACTTTTGAAAACTCTATCATCTATTATGTTGATATATATTTTTTTAATTTTTAAGTTTGAAATGTGTATAAAATAGTATCGTTTATATGTTAGCTTTTAAAAGTTTAATTTAATTGATTAACTTATTTTTAACTATATATCAACTTATTTTGGTTTTATTATACACTAATCTAAAATGCATATAATTAATATCTTATATCATTTTTTTCTATTACGATTAATCTTTAAGAAAGAATTATGTAAAAATAGTAAGATATAATTCTTGAGGTGTCTCTTTCACTCAAATCACAATAAAACAGATTCTTGAAAAATGATATTTATTGAAATCTTTTACATGTGTTTCTAAAGATAAGTTTGTTAATTATATATTACTACATAAGAATAATATTATTTATTTATATAATCTATATAAACAAAAGTAATATTACTATATATATGTACTTAAATTTATAGTAGTCATTTCAGTCTATTGACATTGAGGGCGACTTGATGATTTTCACAAATGCAAAATAAATAAATTGACAAGCACACAACTAAAGCTCCAAAAGTGGATTAATGTCATAAACCCAATTTTAGATAAGATGAAGGGCCTTATATTAGGGTATATTTTTTAGAAGGAAACATGGTGGTAGACCATCTTTCAAATCATGGCACTAAGTAGAGAGAAGGGGTAGTTATATATAATCAAGGTGAATTGTAGCCATTCCTTAATAGGATCGAGATCAGTCTAAAGAATCTTGTTGAAAATATAAGTTAAGAGAGACATACATGATTAAGGTTATCTTGAGATGTGCTTTTTATTTCATTGGAAATGTGTACAAAACTGTTAATTATCATGAATGAAAGGGTGCAAGAATTTATAATGTGATAATAAAAAAATCTCATTGTAAGACAATGCAACATATAGGTCTTACCAAGGGACACCGACATAGATACCAAAGAGAAGATGCATATGTGCAATTGAGGAGATTATTCAACATTGAGACACCCTAAAGAAAAGGTGTAATTAAAGTGATAACATGAAATAATTTTTTTGAAGATGGACACCTACTTGACATTGTTATCTTAAGAAAAATTGCTAACAAGTTAGCTAAAGATATATTACAAGGATGTCCTTGAAAAAAAAATTAATTATGAAAAAAAAAAGGATGCATGATATTAGTGAGGTGTTTGGAATAAGTTCTTTGAGGAGTAATGCTAATTTGTATAATTCTCTAAGGCTATTTAATGCGGGGATATCAATATGGATTTTAGAAAGTTTATAAAAAGATTGTTGGATCTTCAAAGCCCATAGTAGATGGGGAGATTTGATGAATGAAAATGGGGACTCATATATCTATGGTTTAATAAAAACTAGAAGGTGAAAATGGATATTTTTCACTTCTACAAATAGTTGCATTTAAGTTTAATTTTTTTCTCTCATTAAAATATTAATGGGGTGGATAATGAAGGAGATACTTTTATCTATTTTTTACCATAAGAAACATAATAAATATCAATTGGCTATAAAATAAGTGGGTGGAGCTTATTTTTCATCTTCTATGTGGCTTGAAAGATTATTCAATGTATTTACGAAAAGAGAAACAAAATTGTATATTTTTTAGCAAACCAAGCCATTGAGAAAATTGATGAAGTGGTCCTTTGAGACATGTGTGGGGTTTGGATGCTCTTACAAGGATATCTAAATTAGATATGATTACTGGTATTGTCATACTAGGTATTATTATAGAGATCTTGTGACTATAGATTACTATATTCAATATCCATATATATGTGAAGTAGTTTCAGTTTCTATTTCTTCAATAATAGTTTCTTAATTTTGAATTTATTGTTTGTTTATGGATGGGTTGGGAGTATATTACAAAAATAATGGTGTAAATTTGATCCTTAAGTAGATTGTAGTGTGAGTATTTTTCCAAAAAATTGTTATAGAAAATCAATCACCTCTTCAACATTATCACATGGTGTAGGAAAAATTTACAAGTCTTATCAAATTGGAAAAAATTGTAGTAAAAAAAAATTAAATTGATAATTTCATTTTTCATTTAAAATTCAATTTAAAGTCCAGTAAAATAATTATGATCATTCACTTAATTTCAATCCATCAAATACCATAGACATAGAACTTCTATTTTTATTCAATTCAATTAACAATTAGAATTACAGATGCCATTCAAATATTTTATTGGTTTCACTATCCTCATAGGAAAATACATGTTACAAATTTTCAATTCAATGTGAGTTCAATATTTAAACTCATCTATATTCTTCTCTAATTTTTCACTCTTCCTTATTGCTTCTTATACCTAACATTTACAAATTTTAGTTTCTGACATATATTTCATTTAATCTATTTTCTTATTCCTATTCTACAACCTGTATTATGTTCTCTACATATAGTGTTTTCCTTTCATCTTCCCTATTTGTGACCCCATCTACTACCCTTTGTAGACTTTAATCTGCAGTCACCTCTCTTACCTTTGGAATCCTCCTTTTCTCCACTTCCTATCTACATTGTTCATTCATTTTTCTAATTTTTCTTTCACACATGGCATCTCTCTCTCCTCTAACGCCCCCCTACTACCTCTTTTCTTGTCATGCTCTTTGAAATTCTCCACTCATTCTCAAGTTGTGACTCTTCCTCTCCTCTTCCTTGGGCACCAAAAAATTAATTTTAAATTTTTTATCTCTAAAAGAACTTCCTCATATTCATTATTCTTCCCACACCAACAACAAATAAACTCACTTTTCTCCTTGGAAGTAGATCAACAAAATGAACCTGAATTTAATTTTAATTTAAACAACTTCCTAGAATCATATGCCTCTTAAGACCAATTCAACATTAAAATCACAAAGAAATCATCTCAAAAATAAGTATTGTAATCTAAGGCCAATAAAATTAAATCTAATGCCTACTTAAAGTTAAAATTGATGTGAAACATTTTGTTAACCAATGAAAATAATGTTGATTGATCACTTTGTCAGTATACATTAGACTCAAATGTGACTTGATATTTTCTCATTGAATGCCCTTGTTACTTCTAAAGTTACATCAATTTTTTCATGTCTTATAGAGAACATCATCCAAAACTAAACAAATGAAAATCAAACAAAGCTAAAAATAATTTTATGTGATGTTGATCATGAGTTTTCTCAAGGGCTCATACATCAGACATGTCGAGTAGGAGAAATGTTCCATGAGGCTACAAATCATAATTTTTTTTGGAAAATGTAATAAAAAAAAGAATACTCCCTAACATGGTCTTGATTTAGTGTTGTAATATGTCTAACATATTCACATTAGGTCTTGGTCCCTTGTGAACAAAATGAGCTTAATTGTACCTTATTTGTAGTGTTGTAAAGTTTTGTAACACACTTTCGGGTATGTGCAGGATCATTATGGAAAAAACAGGCCCTTAAGTGGCAAAAAATTCAAAAGAATTAGAGTTAGGCAACTTGACGTAAAAATTTGAACAAGTTATCTATATTATTTTAAAAATATGTAAGAATAGAATCAGTAGAAAATTGAATGTAGTTTCTAAACTACTAGGTTTGTTTTTAAAAAAAAAATCTATTCCAAGATGAAAATTTAAAATTTCAATGCAGTGGTACTTAAATTTCAAACAAAAAATAAGTAGGTGTTTGTCTGACCACCCTAACCACAATAAAATGATAATATTTTTTTATAAGATTTTAGATATAAGTAGAGGACTCATGCCCCAATGTGATGCATTATTTTTTGTGATTTGTTTCCAAGTAAATCATTAATTATGAATTTTTTATTACAACTTTTTAAAAAAATATAAAAACTTATATGTCTAACCACCTTAACTTGGTCAAAACTTCATGAAATTCAATTTTTCTTTTTTTTAATCCTATATTATGCGAAGCATAGAATGTGACGCATATTTTAAATTCAAAAAATTTGATACCGTTTGAAAGCTATAGTTGTTTTTCAATCAGCCTATCAATCAGGACTTTAGTCATAATTTGAATAGAAAATGAATAATAATTACTTATTAAATTCAAAGTAAAGAATAATTTATATCAGTGGGAAGCTTAGAATCTCCTTTAAAAACCCTTTTCGTTTAATTAATTTTGGGTAAAAATATAGTCATCAGCCACATACCCATCATATTGCCACTTTTTGGCCCATCATTATCCTCCACATACCCTTTCACACTTTTCTAGGGTTTTATTAAATAATTGAGCTTCTTTATGCTTTAATTGGCCTTATTTTGCATCCACAAGCCTCATTTAATGCATCTTTTTGAGGATAATCTCGACATAGAACAACAAAATGAAAGATGGATGCATATGCAATTTAAGCTAAATGTAATGAAATGAATATAGTAGAATCTTTGTAAACAAAAATACAAAGTTATCAATAGCAAATAGGAGCAAAAAAAAAAGTTTTGAATTATGGAAAATGTAGTTTAAATTTTTCATTGTGACTAAATCACTCAGAGGGGTGTATGAGACCCAATGAGGATTTTTTTTCACAATTTTTAGAGAAATTTAAGTGTTTTCTATGCTTTTTAGTATGTATGATTTGTAGACTAAATGTAAATGCAAATTTTAGATGATATTTAGTAATGCAAGATGGAAAAATGCAACCTATATGTGCTTTCACTAATACAAGATTTAGAAACTATAGATGTCAATTAACTAATGCAAACCCTAACACAAAGTTAATGCAAGAAAGATCTAGGATGATAACGCACTTCAAATCAGAATTATGATATTCTAAATGCAAGTTCACCAAAATGAAATGATGGAAAATGGTTTCTTTATTGTTTAGGACATAAAAAAACACATTTCACAATCATTCCATTGAAGGGAAACCCTAGATATCTCAATCTAAAGTATTCAAAGAAGAAATAAATCTTACAATAAGGTTGTCCTACAGTCTAATTAGAAGCTAAAGATGGGTTCACCACCAAGCTAGGGCTTTGAAAAACTAATGAAGTGAAAGACCTAATGCTTAAACCTAATATGATGCAATATTTCACTAAATGACCTAAAAATGCATGTAAATCAGAACAAAAGGTTGAGAGATGATGGGTATGCACCTGAAAAACTGTAGGGGCCTAAATAAAGAATTGAAATGTTGAAAATACTAATTTTAATGCTAACTAGGACTCATAGGCCAGATTAGGCGATTTGGTCCTAGATTAGGGTTTCTGGGTAGAAACTAAAATATTGTAGAGAGGTGTCTAAAACTCTTGAAATCTATAAATTTTTATATACTAGGACTCATACCCTAGAGGCTATGTATCAGTCTAGTTAGGTTTTTCTAGAAATTTAAAGTCTTATTCTACTCTTCCATGTCTGCTCTATCCTTTCCACCTGATTTTCAAATCTAAAACTCTGATTTGCAACCTATAGATGTCTTCCAATGATCTCCAATGAAAGGTGACAACTTTGAAAACTTTGAACACTTGAAAAATTTCTCCAAACTTACTCTTCAATATTTCTTCAACCTAGATCTGAAAATCACACACTAAAGAGAGGGAAAAAATATTATTTTGTTAGTAGAAAGGGGTTTTCCTTGGTCAAACCACTTTTTGGTAATCAAAACTTGAAATGAAATGAAATAGAAAAGGAAAATAATGAATGGACAAAAGGTAATGTTGCAACTCACCAAACCCTAGCAATAAAGTGTTGCAAATATGTATGAAGTGGCTCCAATGGATTTAGATCTTGAACTGAATGCTAGCTTGAATCATGAAACCCTACATCATAATTGTTAGTTCAAAAATAAACATGATGCATGATGACTTTTGAATGATGGTTGATACTTGAAGAATGCTCTAAATCACTTGATAATTAGCCATTGAATGCTCTTGAATGCTCTTGCAAACACTTGAATGCTTTTGTGAACTCAAAATTTCTATAAGAATGCTCATTCAATTTTATAGTTGTAAACTGAATGAAAGAAACTTATATTTATACTTTTTATGCCTAATTTCCTAAAATTACAACACTACAAGCCGACATCAGATCTAGAAGGATAAAATATTGCCAAGAATTTGAATTAAATTTAATTTTGGGCCACACGGGACTCATACACCAAAAGTGGTGTATGAGTTCCATTAGGCTTAACTATGGGACAATTTTTTAAAAAATGCTTAGACTGATGAAAAATCTAGATCGGGGCCCAAAATCCTAGGTAGGACTTATACACCCAACGTGGTGTATGATTCCTAGATCAGTAAATCTTGGCCACACAACTTAAAAAACCTAAATTATGATCATGATATTTTCTACTTGGTTTCCTATTTCTAATATATTGACACAAAGTTTGAGACCCATTTCATCCCGTGATAGCACAATCATCATGGATCTTGGGTTGCCTAGCTTTTTCACTACTAGTGTTGACACTAGTTCATTAGGTATGGACCATACCCTTAACAATTCCTTTCCTTCAAGTAGTGTGACACATGTTGAATCAATGGTTCCCAATGTTCCACAAGAAAAAATAATCCAAATTCATGAAGACTTAGCAAACCTACAAAATAAAATAAGTACTGAGAACACTTCAACTATTGCCATCCCTACCATAGATGATATTCATCACATGCTTGAAAGTGAAGATAGACTTGACCTTGTGTGTAACATAGTCTAATTATTTGGAAAACACCTTACCTCAACCACTAGTTGTGATCTACCACCGAATAATATCACAAGCCAAGGAGGAATTCAAATTCATCCTCCCACAATGATTTCCTTTATTCCTACCTATACCAACCCTCAAGTTACAACAAAAATGCAACCTAATAGTAATGTGATTCCTTCCTTGGGTATTTCTACTAGCATCCCTAGTACCTTTGTGGCATCGTACATCATATATCCTATCACCATACCACCTATAAGAATTCCATTCATTTTTCCTTTTAACATATACACACCTACAACATACTCATCTCCATCTCATAATACAAGCAATGATCCTCTCATAAACCAACTTTTGCAAATTGTTTCATCCCTTCAAAAGCAATTTTCCACCATCAATCAAAATCAAAATGGTCTACCTACATATTATGTCAAAAGTAGTCCCTTGTCCTTGGAGATATTGCAAACACTAATGCTACAAGGTGTAGAGGTGCCTATATTTGAGAAATATGGAGGGAAAGGAGATCCTTCTAACCATATTTCCACCAATACCACCTTATGTAGTGACTTTATCCTTGATGATAAACTCTTGGCTAAGCTTTTCCCTAGATCCTTGAAGGATACTGCCTTAGAATGGTTTTATTTGTTACTAAAAAACTCAATTCATTCATTCAATGAGCTTGTTGAGTAATTTATAAACCATTTTTCAAGTGCATATGACCGTTAAGATGACCTTGGCCGATTTGATGAGATGTAAGGAAAAAGAAGAAAAGACTACAGACTTTATTTCACACTATCAATCACTTTATTCCCAAATTGATGTAAAGATTCTTGATCCTCACCTTCAAAATATGTTCATAGATAATTTGAAAAGTAAGATACAATATAAGCTTACCATGATGAAATTACCCTCCATGCACTTATGTAGTACCCTTCATGATTATAAAAACTCGGTTAGTAGTCGTGATGCAAAATCCACCTCTAGTCAAAATGAGAAGTTTGATTCTACAAAAAAAAAAAATTACCAACCTTTTAGGAAGAAGAATAAAGGTTTCCTTCAACTAAATCCCCCTCAACAAACAACTCAACATTTTGATAACCAAGTAGTTGTTTTTAAAGCAACAATACCCTTTAACTATGGGGACCCAAAAAGGAAATTCACTCCCTTGCCCAATACCCTTCATAACACCTTGTCACAACTCTTAGAATAGAAAATGATTACTTTATCTCTCATTAAAACTCCTGATCCTAATAAACCATTACTTGAAAACTATAGAAAAAATGCTTATTTGCATTATCACCGACAAAATGAACATGACACAAAACATTGCAAGCGTCTTAAAGATCTTGTGCAAGACCTCATTGATTCTGGTCGGGTTTCTATTGGATGTGTTAATGATCAAGGAAATAAGTCTATTTCCCCCCAATCAAAAATTACAAATCTTTACCAATCCTATGCCTAATCATAATATTTCATTTGTCAGAGCTAGTGAAACTACAAAGAATGATATGATGAATGTTGACACAGATGATGATGACAATGATATTATTCAAAAAGATAGTATAGATGATGATCTGATGGATGATATGGTGGGATTGATCGAGGTTGTACCATGTAAGGGCTGAACTAAAGAGTCTCTTGAGATTTCTTTCTCCTCACAAGATATACTTAAACATGCACTTGATGGTCCTCTTTACATAGCTGGTCAAATCTATGACAATCCCATTAATGGGATACTAATAGATCCTATCTGTGGAGAGAATGTGATCACTAAAGAATTCTTACTTGAGCATGAACTCTATCAAGAAATATATGATAAATCGAGAGCATGGATCAAGATGCATAATGGTTTCACTTTCCCTATGATGGAATTGATCACCCTTCCTTTAGAAATAGGAATGACAACACTAGATATCTAATTCTCCATCATCTCATAGTCAAAAAAATTTCATGTGAAGCTAGGCTATCCATGACTTCACTCCATGAATTTTTCCCTTTGATTGTGCATAAATGATTAAAGTTTCCCTTTGAAAATGAAAATTTCACCATGCATCATAGTGTCTTTAACCCTTTGTCTTCTCAAGGGAACTTTTCATTAGATTTCTTTTGGCCCGAGCCTATGGAACCTATTAAACCTCGAGAAGGCTTATTTTTCAAATCCTAGAAAAAGTTCAAGGTGAAATGCATAGCAAAATTATCCCTCCAAAACATTCCTCTTCCCATGACCAAACCTACCATCCTTGACAAAACCATGATTAAACCAAAAGACATTCCAAACAACCAAGACCATCCTAAGATAGAACCTGTGCTATTTCCTACAAAAGACCAAGAGAAAACAAAAAAAATCCCATCACACCTCCTAGAATGAAAAAAGTTTACAAATTCAAAGAGAAAGTTGAACAACCTTCCATGGTTTCTTCCATTCCTCCCCTTAGGGAAGAAAAGAAACCTATGGTTGATAATCCCACTCCTACATAGATGAAAATTGAAAACCAAACTAAAAAAAATAGAGGTGATAGAGAACATAGGTGTAGACGCCATGCCCTTTCTCGAAGGATAAATGAAGAAATAAACAAAGAAAATCAAGAAGAAAACTTGACTGAAGCAATGCATGATGATTATCTCCCTTCGTCAACACAAAAAGATCCTATAGCATAACCGCAACAAGAGATAAAACCTTCTTTAGAAATTATCATTTGACCTCCTATTGTGATTAACTTGAATGATGATGATGATGAGATTGAAAAGATTAATGAACAAGAACATAATGAATTGAATACATTTTTTTACCTCTTCCATGAGCTTAAATGAGAATTCTCCTAAAAATAGTGTTAAAGTTCGTAATGGTCCTAGTTCGGCACTTGCTATTATCCCTTTGGCTAGTAGTCTTCCTTTGATATACAATGAACACAATTGGGATGTGAATGACTTGCTTTAGGTTGACTCACATGTTCCTTACTAGTATTTTGCATTATTTCTTTTTCATCTCTTTTTTATGTAATTGCATATGTGTAATGTGATCCCCCGTGTTGTTTTGTTTGATGTATCTCTCCCTTTCCTTGTGACATTCCTGTATTTGTACCTTTATTCTTCTCTATTTCATCAATCCTTTATCTTTCTGTTTATCTTTTTCATTTTTATTGTGTTTTCCTTTTGGTGATGATGCAAGGCATCAAGACATTCATGTCTCTTCCATGTTGACCCAAAATATTTTTCTTTATCCTTTTCATTTTTCTCATGTTTTCCTTTTAGGAATGGCACAAGGCATCGAGACATTCATGTCTCTTGCATTTTGACCCAAAATATTTTCCTTAAAATCCTTTTTCTTGTGTTTTCCTTTTGGGGATGATGCAAGGTGTCGAGAAATTCATGTTTCTTCCATGTTTCCCTAAAAGTTTTTTTTTTTTTTCACTCTCTTTGTGTCATTCTTCTAGTTTAATGAGTATTTAAGGAATGATGACAATTTTGAGCTCTCTAAAAACATTGTAGCAAGAACATACTGACCCCAAATCTATAGATCCCTTATGTTTGTTTGGAGTTTCATTTTGGGTGCAACCCCTTTTCTCTTTTCTTTTGCATGATGTAGCTTCATTTGGAAACATATGACTTGGCATAAGGCTTTCTAAGTTAACTCTCATTCCTTATTTATTATTATCATTTATCATTTTCTACTTTAAAGTAATTTCTCACAACATGGTGTTTAGCAATTTCTTTAATGTGGGGGCATACATTGACATTATTCTTTTGTATTTCCTGTTTCATGGTGTAGTTTTCTTACTTCATTGGATGTGTCTTTCACTTTGTGGTGACATTGGGTGTGATTTCCTTCAAGAGTGTGATCTCTCTTATCATATTATATTCCTCTTAGTGGCTTGGTGCGGCACACTGCATCCCCTAAGTTTTGAATCTTCTATTCTTCGATTGGCCCTCTCTTGGCGACATCAGGCACAATGTTCCCTAAGTTAAAGACCTTACATGAACTAAGAAAGACTCCTCTGAAAATTCCCTATTTTGCATTTACAAAAAAATTGTCATATGGGCACCTTGCATAATACACCTTGCTTTCCTGTGGAACCATATTGTTTGTTCATGAGTTCCAAGCATACGAAACTTTGCTTTCATCATGAAGCTCAAATTTCATTATTGTGTGGCACCTTATCAAAGTTATAAGGAGGTATAACATTGGTATGGTTTGACAGGAAGTCAATCTAAGGCATGACTTTCCTAGCAGACAACTTGAAGTTTCTTTTCCTCAATGTGAGTGTGCATTTTTTGAAAATACAACTTAGATCTGATCCACATCGTGATGGACAAACAATCACAGATTAATCAACCCCCCTTATTGTACTCGTTATTTTCTCTTTGTCTTTGGCAGTGTATGCTTGTGCCTTATTATTGCTCTTTACAACATTTTCATGTGTGTTCTTTTGTGGCTATGTTAGTTTTCCATAGGACTTGGTCCTAGGGCCTTATGCAACCATCTTGATCATGGTCATCCTATCTTACTAGAATTGGTACATTTAGATCCCTCTTGATGTGCATTGGTCTAACTTAGTGTGATTTGGAAGCAAGTTCCTCCTCTCACTAAAGTAGGGGCTAGATGTAATAATGGAAAAAGTACTCTGTAACATGGCCTTGATTTAGTGTTGTAATATGTCTAACATATTCAAATTAGGTCTTGGGACCTTGTAACTAAATGAAATTAATTGTACCTTATTTGGATTGTTGTAACAAACTTTTACACTTTTCTAGGATTTTATTAAATAATTGGGCTTCTTTATGCTTTAATTGGACTTATTTTGCATCCACAAGCCTCATTTAATGCATCTTTTCATGGATAATCCTAACATAAAATAACATCCAATCATAATTTAGGTGTTTTTAGGTTGTGTGGCCTAGATTTAGTGATCTAGGACTCATACGCCACCTTGGGCGTATGAGTCCCACCTATGATTTTGAGCCCTGATCTAGATTTTACATCATTCTAAGAATTTTTTAAAAAATTGCCCCATAGTTAAGCCTAATGGGGCTTATATGCCACTTCTAGCGTATGAGTCCCATGTGGCCCAAAATTAAATTTAGTTTAAATTCTTGGTGGTATTTTATCCTCCTAGATCTAATGTCAACTTGTAGTGTTGTAATTTCCTTAAATTAGGCATAAACAAGTATAAATACAAGTTTCTTTCAATCATTTTATACCTAGAAAGTTGAATGAGCATTCTTATAGAAAATTTGAGTTCACAAGAGCATTCAATAGCATTCAAGGTTTGATGATCAAGTGATTAAGAGAATTCTTCAAGTATCAAGGTGTGCCACAGAAAATTGGACCCTCTTGAGAAAATAGACCATTTCTCACATAGTTAGAACCACTTTTGACCCCTTCACATCATTTCCTCTTCAAAACAACATTTATAGGCCCCTTAGACCTATTAATTTTGATCTAGAGGTTTGTTTCACTTGTGAAATCACATAAAACCTGACAAACAACATTTAATAGCATCATACCCTAACAACCCACCTTTAAAAAATAGTAGTGGGACCCATTTTCCACCTCGGAAAAATGAGTCCCCTTTGGTGGGGCCCATTCACCAAGGGTTGCGAATGAGTCCCCTTTGAGGGAAAATTCAAAATCAAAAGAGAATTTAATCAATTTAACTCTTATTTTCAGTGAATGTTGGCCTCTTAGGTCTAATTAATAGGAAAATAAGGTGTTGTTTCCTATAAATACACATTTTAAGTTATTTTACACAACTTTTCGATCATATCTTATCATCACATTATCATTCTCCAAGAGCAATTTCAAAGCAAAGCATACAACAACAAGTTATATCATCAAAAGTTGAAGTTCTAAGACATCAAACTAGGGTTTTTGTATGTCTTGAAGCTCACTAATCTTATCAAGATCCAAAATTTAAAAGGGTTGATGATGGATGCCTATGGTGAATCATGAAGAAATCTAGGGTGAAGAGGTGCAACTAGGCACAAAATCATTCCTAAGGACTTGGTTTCCTATTGATTCCATCTTCCATTTTCACTCTATCTTCAGATTAAGGTTTACATTATGTTTATTTAGTATTTGCATGTCATTTCATATCCATGTTTCATGTGTTGTAAGGTTTCTAGGGTAGATATCTTGCATCATTTCAATCAATCTTGCATGTCTTATTCTAAAACAATGGGATAAGGCCTCTTTCATGTTTTAGTATTTCCTGGTCTTTAACATATCTAAGGCTAGGGTTTATGCATATTTCTTATCATTCAAGGTTTGATTACCTATCTAGGGGTTTGACCAAGGAAAAACCCCCATTACACCAACAATTTTAAGCTATTTTACAGAGATTTTCTAAGATCTGGAATCAGGATTCTGTCAAAATTTGTTGTACAAGTGTTAAGATGCAGATCTAAGTTTTGAGTTTGCAGGAATCAGAAAGTGGAATGATTCACCATGCTTGGAGAATGAGTCCCACCTAAGATTTAGAAGTGATTAAGATGCTATTTTAGATCCCCGACTATTGGAAAACAGGTTTTGTATAAAAAAGTCCTGATTCAAGACTCATTCACCCAAGGTGGTGAATGAGTCCCAATCAACTAAAATCTAGATATCATCAAGTTTCCATTTTTTCATTCAATCCTCTACATCTTCCTAGGTGCACACATTCTTAGAAACATCCTTTTGTTTAGTCAAATATTGCATTTTGCTCATTATTTATATCTTTCTGCATATCACGCTGTGTTTTCAAACAAAGCATAAATCTTAGTTTTGCATTCATTTTAGATCATCTTAATCAATAAATTTCATTTATTCAAGATAATTTAAATCATATCACATTTCACACATCCTAATTTGAGTGTTACATAAGCATTTTTGGATCTAATCTCTCTTCTTATAGGTGAAAAACCCTATAAGATTTAGAGAGTCCATTGGGTCCAAACATCTATATCACACAAGGATCATGTAAAATTCATCATGCATCATGTTTTTTTTTTAACTAAAAATTGTGATCTAGGGTTTCATTATTCAAGCTAACATTCAATTCAATATCTATCACATTCAAGCAAGAGTCAAGATCTGCATCCATTCAAGCCACTTCATACATGTTTGTAGCACTTTATTGCTAGGGTTTGGTGAGTTACAACATGAAATTTTGTTCATTCACCATTCTCCTTTCCTATTTCATTTCATTTCAAGGTTTGCTTACCAAAATGGGGTTTGACCAAGGCAAACCCCTTTCTGCTAACAAAACAACATTTCCTCCTTCTCTTTAGTGTGTGATTGATAGATCTAGGTTGAAGACACATTGAAGAGTAATTTTGGAGAAAATTTTCAAGTGTTCAGAGTTTTCAAAGTTTTCACCTTGTGTTGGAGATCATTGTAAGACATTTACAAGTTGCAAATCATATTTTCAGATCCAAAAATTAGGTGGAAAGGATAGAGTAGACATTTAAGAGTAGAATCATACTTTAAATTTCCAAAAAACACTAACTAGATTGATACGCCACTTCTAGCATATGAGTCTTAGTATAGAAAAATTTGTAAATTTCAGGAGTTCCAAACACCTCTCTTCCAAATTTTAGTTTCTACCCAAAAGCCCTAATTTGGGACTAAATCACCCAGTCTGGCATATGAGTCCCACTCAAAATTAAAATTAGTGTTTTCAGTATTTCAAGACTTCATCTAGGCCTATATAGGTATCCAGGTGCACACCCTTCATCTCTCAGCTTTTTGTTCTGATTTACTTGCATTTTTAGGTCATTTAGTGAAATCTTGCATCATATTAGGTTTAAGCATTAGGTCTTGCATTTCATTAGTTTTTCCAATCCCTAGCTTGGTGGTGAACCCCTCTTTAGCTTATAATTATACCTTAGGACAACCCTATTGCATAATCTCTTTCTCCTTTGCATACTATAGATTGAGATCTCTAGGGTTTATCTTCAATGGAATGACTGTGAAATGTGTTGTTCTATGTCCTAAACCATAAACCAACCATTTTCCATCATTTTAGAAAATTTTAATGGTGATCCCATGATCATTTTTTATCCATATTTCTTCTTCATCAATCAAATTATTCTTTTGTTTGTTGATCAAAATCTCCTTACCTCTTCCCTCTTTCAGAGTCCTTTGTTTCTTATGCTACAATCAACACTCACCTTAGTGGTATCCTACACTTGGTTCTTCCCAATGATGATGATGATACATTTCACACTTCTCATACAAGTAGGTATATAGTTCCTATAATGGCATATATTTGTACCCTAAGAAAATTTTCCATTTATTTACCCTTACTCTAGAATTACATGTACGATGATGCATGAAGCCACCATCATCTTCCTAATCTTCCCATGTGTCTCTCTCTTTTTGCATCGGTGGAGGAATATTTTTCAAGGATGCACATGCACCACATAGACATCTGCATGCTATAGTAATGTCTTCACATATTATTTCCTCTAGAATCTATAGAAGAATTATGTTTCTTATTTGGTTACAAATCTAATGTTCTTTGTTGGGTCTTGAACAATGAAAAATGAATCCTTGCCTCCATTTCACCCATTCAAACTCATTCATTCACTCTCTTACATTCTCAAACTCACTCTCATGTTGTTCATTTTTATTCTTAAGCTCAATCTCTCACTATTTGATCATTCTTGCTTCTCCATAGATCTATCTTGTTGTTACAAGCTTTCTACTTGGTCTCTATGGGATCTTCTTGTTCCAACACCATCATCATTGAAAGTTTATGAAGCTTCATCTCCTCAATATGGTGGTGTCATTCTCTTCTTTCCTCTATTGGCCTTCTTTGTCTCTATATGCTCTTCTTGTTCCAACACTATCATCATTGTAGGTTTACGCTTGATTATGCTTAATATCATGGTAATTGTTGTTTCTTTCTAATAGACGCGGGTTGAGTCTAGTCCAGCAAAGAAATCTATGGCAAAGACATCTAAAGTTGGTCTAGAGGAACCTCAATGTAGGGTTGAAAGGATGAAGTATGAATTCAAGGCATCTGGCCTGAATCCAAGATTCTTTCAACATGGAGCAAAATCAATGATACCAACATGGGATATGTAGATTATGATGAATTCAAAAAAAGAATGTTTGGGAATTCACCTTCCCAGCTTGCTCATATCATCACTCATATTGGACTAGCTCAAGTTGTGGGATTTTCACCCACTTTAAAATATCCAGAGTTAGTGTTGGAGTGTTCAATACAATATGATTATGAAAAAAGAGTGATTGTTGGCCCTCAGGGCATAATCATGGCCAATTTAACTAAAGAATCTATAGTAGACACCTTTAACATTGGGTCACATCATAAGCTGGTGAGGATTGACATAAAGGAGGTAGATGAATTATATGAAAAGGATCCTGATAAGGATTTGGCTATGATGAATAGTAATTGGATTGCTAAACCAAAGTCACACTACTCAATGTTGCCCAAGCAGTTGCATAGGAGTGACTTCAAAGTAGAATATAATGATACAATTACCCTCTTGGACATGATAATGGGATTAGAGGATGCCTTTATACTCAAGAACTAGATGTTTTATGTTATCTCACAAATTGTGAAGGGAACTCATTATCATTGGGAAGTTGTCATAAGTGATAAAATGGATTTGCAGTTGAGGAATGTGCAAGATAAGAAGCAATTCACCATGACCTCCTACCTTGTATATTTTTTGGCCAAGAAGAATAAGTATAAAGGCTTGAGTTGCAAAGGAATCCTATGCAAGGATAGGATATGTGATGTTGTCCCTCATCTCCAATTCAATACTTCTAACTATAGGAGGGTAAACGATGCCTCTTTTATGTATATTACAAGATTGTTACAAGATGCATTACATGTCAAGATTTCAATAGAGGCCATGGAACTAATAAGGAAATATGGTCAATGGTTTATTCAATTTCCAAAGTTCTCCTATATCAAAGTGCAGGGATCATCGGAAGTGCCCATGAGGTTGCCAAGATATCCAACCAACAAGATCATTCTACTAGAGTTAACTAGGCAACTAGTGGCTTTTGATGCAATTGTAAAGGATATGCACAAGACATGACTTGGGGCAGAATTATCATTAAGGATTAAAGTCCTGGAGGCCTACCCCTCTATTTAATGTGCCTATTATTTTGAGAAAGAGATGGTATAGTTCAATTTGTATTCACACAAAAACATGAATAACTTTGACCCCTATGGATTTTCTCAAAAGAAATCAAGTAGGGAATATAGGCACAAGATTCATATAGAGGATTATTGGTCCAACTTCAGGGATGAGTTTGAAGTGATCAAGACAAAATTTTCCAGGTTGTCCTTGAGATTGATCAGATTGCACAAAATTGCTAATGTCCTTGATCAAGTGGATGATGATGATCTCCTGCAACACCTTGATTATGAACAATAAAAGGGTATGTGCAAGATCATCATGGAAAAAATAGGCCCTTAAGTGGTGAAAAGTTCAGAAAAATAAGAGTTCGGCAACTTGATTTAAATTTTTTAATAAGTTATCTATATTATTTAAAAAATATGTAAGAATAGAATCTATAGAAAATTGAATGTAGTTTCTAAACTACTAGGTTTATTTAAAAACAAAAATCTATTTAGTGAAAATTGAAATTTCAATGCATTAGTAATAAAATTTGGAGAAAAATAAGAAGTAGGTGTCTATCGAACACCCTAGCCACAATAAAATGATAATAATTTTTATAATATTTTAGATATAATTAGAATCATGTCCTAATGTGATGCATATTTTTTTGTAATTCTTTTCCAAGTAAATAATTAATTATGATTTTTTATTACAACTTTTAAAAAATATAAAACTATGTATGACCTTAACTTGGTCAAAACTTAATGAAATTCATTTTTTTTAATCTTATAGTATGCAAAGCATAGAATGTAGTGCATGTTGGTCATACAAAAAGGATATAAAAGTCATAGTAGAACTAAACCTGGGAATTGGACATTCCAATAGGTGACTAACATCTTCTCATGGTCGTTCATTTACTTTATCAAACCAGGGAACGTATACTTGAAATGGAGCAGCACGGATATGTGCACTAAGAACTAGTTTCCAGTCACCATCTATAGAAAAAAATACTTAAAAGTAATGCAAGGTAAAGCTTCTTAACTCAAACACAACTCGGCTAAAACAGAAATCATAACAACTATTATTAATGGAAAAACTGTGAACTAGCTTTATGCTGCAGGAACAGACATAGGGATGGATTCCCAATGCTGCAGGAGCAATACAAAGCTAAGTTTGTGTTGAAATCTACAAAATAGACTCTAACTAGTAATCAACATGAAATGAACAGTTAACTACAACAACTTGCTACAGAATACTTACTAAGTGGGCCCCCTTAGCAAGCATCAACTAAATTACACAAGAAGTTGACTCAAAGCTTCATCGAATTTTATTCATACTCAGAACCAGGATACATCGATTACTCTGTTTTGAAAATAAAACTTAACACAGAACTCTATTATTATTCAACTTAATTTTAACACATACTATCTCATCCTTCATTCACTCGCGCAGGAGGAACGATTATTTAAATGAAAGAGACAACTAACTAATTAACAGAGGAAGTCATGATCATAAATACATTCTGAATCCAGAACAGATATTCATAAATGAAAGTCTATTTGCTCGACGTGACCCAGAGAAAATATAGCATTACACACTCCCTAGATCAAAGGATCGTTAAAGCTTCTTCCCAAAGATTCGGTCAAAGAGTTATTACTGGAACGACTTCTTCAACAGAGTCGAGATTCTTGCGCTTGATCAGTTTCTGCTCCCTCCAACAATCCTGCAATAAATGACAGAGGCAAAGGAAAACATACACACAAGTAACATGACATCTATTCATTAATCACATGTTAATCCTATTCCATTATCCAAAATCATAAGCATACATCAGCTATGCGGGCAGTCAAAAAGGTAATTAATGAAGTTGTCAAGCTGCAGGAATATGGAATTCATTGCTACATGATATTACCCAAAAAGTCTTTAATCAACAAGTTTAAACAACTATTAATAATAAAAGTAAGAGTATCAAAAGTTTCAAACTATGAGCATATTTAAGGCTCATCATTCTGCCCCTTACTTATGATAATGTTGGTCCTCCAACATTAACTTTTCTTGTTATTTTTCTAAAATTTGTTGGAGTAACATGACCCTGTAGCGAAGTTCCAAACTTGTAGTAAAAACCTCTGGTAAACTCCCATCTTTCATATCTGTGCTTCTCTATTTCTTCATTAATTTCCTTGGCTTGGTAAGGATAGAGTGGCCATATTAAAACTAGAGGTTGGAAGGTCAGTGGCATCCATAATTCAAATATTCTTTGTAAACCCAGCTGCATGTACCTTTCTGATCTCCTGAGTGCTACTGTGAAGCTCAATGGGATGTGAGGCTCTGTCCTTCTTAGACCAACTGTCAATTTCTCCCACCTTGTCTCAATTCTGGAAGAGGCGAGTTTCCAAAATGTATATTTTTGTTCTTTGAACTCATTGTATACCTGTTTTATGATATCAAATTTTTTCTCTCTTTCCTTAACATGATTGCATCCATAAGTAACCTTAAACTAGGTTCTTAAAACTATGCATGGATCTAAACTTTCAGCTCTTAGAAGAATAGGTTCATCTCTTTCTATTTCTTCAGATGTTTCCAATTCTCTCCCATAATTGATCTCATTTGTAGCCCAAGACATAAGTGCTCTTAGATGAATATCACCAATATAAAGAAGGGGGTTCCATTCAGTTTAGGATATGGCTTTTCAATCATACTTTTAGAAAGTACAAGATCATAACTATTTTGAGCAAACGTAAATTTGGCATAGGAAAATTTGAAATTGGAATACCCTCGCCCCCTACTTAACATTCGACATGTGTCCTCACATGTGCAAGTTGATAGGATTAAAGCATGCAATTACGGCTGATGTATACATTACAATTAATTAATAGACAGAAAGAATAAATTATGCGATAATGAAAAGATTTTGCATACCTTGAATTCAGTTCTAGGGAATGCCATAAAGAGCAACATCGTATCATGTAATGATAGCTAGAAGATTGAATACATGACTGAGGCGAAGTGGCGATATGGATGACATGGTAGATAAAGAAATGAATGATGTGACAGATGAAAAGAAATAGAGAAAAGTGGTTTTCTTTAAAAAGAAAACTTTATTATGGGTGGTCAACACAATACTTAAAGAGAAGCTGCAGGAAAAAGGCCTAAGCCTTTTGCTGTAGGAAGACCAGTTGAAACAAACTTCTTCAGGAACTCTTCTTTTGATGTCGGCTTATGATATAACTGCAGTTGGTGGCCATTAACTAGCAATTTAAAACGGATTGGATCAATTGTGGCCAACTGTACTGATCCATTCTCAAACACATTCTCAACTTCATAGGGACCGAGCCAACGTGTTGTCAACTTACCTTGATTTTCTTGATATTTGGAATCATATAGTAGAGCCTAATCACCAGCAGAGAATTGCTTGGTTTTGATGTGTTGATTGTGTCATTTCTTCCTTTGCTGTTGGACTGCTTCTGTATGCTGCAGGGCAGCTTTTCTCATTTCGTCCAAAGTATTTAGCTGTAGGAGACGTTCCTTCTGTGCTTCAGATATTTCCATATTGAGTTCAAGAGCTGTCCTCAAAGTTTTATGCTCAAATTCGATGGGCAACATGGTTGTTTTCCCATAAAGCAGTTCAAAAGGTGTAAACCCAGTTGTTGTCTTCCATGCGGTTCGATAGGCCCAGACTGCTTCAGGAAGTCTACTGCTCCAATCTTTCCAATGAAGCTGCACTGTCTTTGTTAGTATCACCTCAATTTCCCTATTTGTAACCTATGCCTAACCATTAGCTTGAGGGTGATAGGGGCTGGACTTCCTATGTTTGATTTTATAGTCATTCATTAGTGCAGTGATCAAATTGGATGTGAACTGAGCTCCCTGATCAGTTACCAGCTCTCTGGAAACTCCAAATCTAGTAAAATTTGCTCATACAGAAATTTAGCAACCTTATTATCATGAGCATGAGTCATTGCCTTTACTTCAACCCACTTTGTTACATAATCCATGCAAACCAGAATGTATGACTTACCATTTGATGGTGGATCAATTGGTCCAACAAAATCCATTCCCCATTTATCAAAGGGGGTGACAATTACCTATGGATACAGGGGCATTTCATCTGACCTGGTTGGTCTTCCCATACGTTGGCATCTGTCACATTTCCTTGTATAAGCTACAACATCCTTATGTAATGTTGGCCAATAGTATCCTATTGTAAGACCCTTCATTGATGTTCTTTTTGATGCAAAATGTCCCCCACATGGCTCATCATGGCAAGCATGCAAGATATCATAAGTCTCTTCTTCTCTTACACATCTTTGCATAACTTGATTAGGTACAGTGCAAAACAGACAATTTGCAATCCATGAAAGTTAAAACTTTTATCAATTAACAGTTTCTTTTCTTTTGGGGAAAAGTGAGCTGGTATTTTGCTTGCTGCTAAATAATTGGCAATGTCTGCATACCATGGAGTATGTGCAGCAATGGAAAATAGGTGTTCATCAAGGAACCTATCATCAATGACTTTGTGTTCAGCAGGTGTAGTTATTTGAAGCCTTGATAAAAAATCAGCTACAACATTAGCTCTTTCTGGTTTATTAATGATTGTAATGTCAAATTCTTGTAACAATAGGAGCTATCTTGCCAACCTACGAGAAATGGTAGGCTTGTTCATTAGATACCTGATTGCTTAATGGTTAGTGTGGAAAAATATCTAATAACCTAAGACATAATGCCCAAATTTATTCAAAGCATACACTACTGCTAACAACTCCTTTTCTGTAATAGTGTAGTTTAGCTCAGGACCTTGAAGGTTTTAGCTGATAAAATAGATAGCATGCTCAATTGAATTTTCCTTTTTTTTTTGGCTTAAAAGCTGCTACTTAAAATCAGAAGCATCAACATGTATGTGAAAAGAAAAAGTCCACTTTGGACCTTGAAGAATAGGGGCTTTAGTAAGCAAGTCCTTTAGTTGCAGGAAAAAAAATTCATAGGCCTCCGTCCAATCAAATTGAGACTCCTTGGTTAATAAGGCATATAGTGGACTAGCAATTTTGTTGAAATCTTTTATAAACCTTCTATAATACCCTGCATGACCAAGGAAGCTTCTGACATCCTTTTGTTTTATAGGAGTTTGTAAATTCAGAATAACTTCAATTTTAGCAGGGTCAACCTGAATTCCATTCTTGGAAATATGATGGCCAAGAACAATACCTTCCTCCATCATTATAAAGCACTTTTCATTTTTCAGAGACAAATTTTGCTCTCTGCATCTTTTCAATTCTTTTTCTAAATTCACCAGTGCTTCTTCAAATGTAACTCCATAGGTAGTGAAGTCATCCATGTAAATCTCCATACAGTCATGAGATATATCAGCAAAAATACTAATTACTACTCTCTGAAATGTTGCTGGCGCATTGCATAGACCAAAAGGAAAGAATGAGTAAGAAAATGTCCCCCATGGATAGGTAAAAGTGGTCTTATCTTGATCTTCAGGGGCAATTTTTATTTGATTGTACCCACTGTAGCCATCCAAGAAGGAAAAATATCTTTTACTAGACAATGAGTCTAGCACTTGGTCTACAAAGGGCAGTGGAAAGTGATCTTTTTTAGTGGTAGTGTTCAACTCTCTATAATCTACACACACTCTCCATTTTCCTCCTTTTTAGGGACAATAACTAACGGAGAGACCCACTGACTGTCAGAAATTGGATAAATAAAACCAACATCAAGCAACTTTTGAAGCTCATTCTTAACTATTTCTCTAAGTGCTGGATTTATTCTTCTTTGAGGCTGCCAAACTAGTAAACAATCTTCTTTGATATAGATCCTATGAGTACAAATTCGAGGATCTATTCCTTGCATGTCCCCATATTCTCATGCAAAAGCTTTTTGCTGATCTTGTAGCATTTTGAATAGGACAGCCTGTTGAGATTGTGATAGCTTGCTATTGATATTCAAATAGTGACCTGGAGACAATTCTATCTACTTCGTGAGATCACTCATAGAATCTATAGGTGATATTTGTACCTCTTGTGGAAGCAAGTTATGAAAAATTGCATAAAATTTAGGCAACAAACTCTCATAATTTAGTTGTTGCAGGAAACATTGTAGATGACTGTTGTTTGGATAAGATGAACTACCTATATCAGAGTTAGACTGCAAAATTTGAAAAAGCAAGGCATCCTCATTCTGAAGTTGTGAGAATGGATCAGTTTGAAGCATCATTAATTGAACCAACGAATTGGCTTCTTCAGTTTCTTCCCCCACATCTGGCCAAACAGGTTGGGAC
>VDFB02371142.1:0-14659 GCA_007258455.2 Sequoia sempervirens
TTTGGTCTTTGCAAAGTTGATGCTTCCAATTTTGATTGGAAAAAAGGGCATATAAAAATTTATAAGTTAGTAATAATGAGAAATAGAAAATAAAAATTAATCTCTATTTAAAGCACAAAATATGACCTTTAATAGGTTTTTTAATTCAATAATTGCACCCTCCAAACTAGTAAGATTCATTTATAAACATTTTGTAGACTACCAATAAAAATGTGGACAATAAACATGAGATTTTCTCTATTAATATGATCTTCTAATTATATTACTTGATCTTTAAGATGATTTAGCTCTAGAATAAGGTTATTATTGTTAGAGTAATTCATAAATATTACTAACTAGTTCTTAAGGTAGTTCAATCAAACAACTCTTATTTGAAGATACAATTTTTAGCAAACACAATAGATTTTTTTAAGTTTCTAGCAAATCTCAGATGTGACTCGTGTAACTGTTGAAAAGGAATAATTATTTTGAACCAATTTTGAAACTGTGGAAAAGTAAGGAGAGAAGTGGGACCTTTGGTTTATGCAGACTCTTAACCTAGAAGTTTCAACATGTGGAAATGCCATCTTATTGTGAATTTCAAGGTTATTTTCTATATGTGTTCTAAGCTATAGAGACATCACTTTCCATGTGGATGTTGCATCCCCACATACAGAAAGTTGCTCATTTTCCCTACATAGAGCCAAATAATATTTTAAAATTAGAGTCAATATAAAAAAGAGAAACATTGGGACAACATGAAAAAGTAATAAAAATAAACATTAAATAGAATACTATCTGATGTTTCCCAGAGGCAATAACTGTGTGAGATCTTTGTAAACACCATTATTAACATGTTCAAATACTTTGAGATTCTTTCTAAGTATTTCCATCGCTTTTGCATAGTATTTCCTAGAAATTTGGAAAACTACTCAAAAAAGATAAGTTGAAAAGGTCATTTCTATATTATTTAAATACTACTAAGAAATGTGTAACCTTAAACTCATAATCCTGAAATAACTGTGTACAACATACAAAAAATATGAAAAGACTAACTAATAAACTAACACAATTCACACAAATCCTTGAATCTGAACTATGAAGAATTTTATAATAAGAAGTAGGAACTATCTCAATAGAAAAATAAAAAAGTATTGAACAAAATCACCAATTAACCTTATATTGAAACTCAAAACCCAAAATCAATTTTTACGAACAAAAAAATGAAAGATAAATCCAAAGCCCAATTGTCACAAACAAAGAATCCTAATTTTTTTTCAATTCTTAGTTGTTAGAGGTTGAAAACATAAAATAGCCTAGTATTTATGCAGGAAATACAATAAACAAGACATCCAACAAGGAGCAATATAGATCAAATTCAAATAGATAATAATGCTTGCATGCCCAATGCTTCTAAATATTTTGTTTCTTGATCTCAAAGAAATTTTTCATAGAGTGGTGATACTCTTGAAATTTTGTAAAAATTGATCAAGCAATTGTATCCCATTGTCTTACCAAAACTAGGGATTCAAAATACTCCATAATGAAGTATCAACTAGACTCTTGTTCCAACCTAGTCAATACAAAATCAAAGTATAGTAAAAATCAAAAGAAGATAAAAAGAGAGTTGTGTTATCTGATTTGGAAGCATAACCATGCTCAAGAAGGTATCAAAATTACCATAATTAAACAGATAATACTTACTTGTGTGTCATTTCGCTGCGTCTCTCCTCATCTAGAAACTCCAAAATGAGCAACACCAATTTTTTTCCCAAGTTGGTGCCCATTATGACTGAACTGGAAAGGTATAGCCCAATGATGTAATCCAAATAACTTATCCTAAACCAAATAAACTCTTCATTTTCCTCCTTCTCCTTGACAAGGGTCAATAGCACCTATAGAATTAGAAATCCAACAATCTTTATGACAAGAAAAAAAGAACCTATTCCATGTTTTTCACAAGGAGTAGTAGAAAGGAAAGTGAACAATACTTTAATTATAGATTAAAACAAGGAAGGCAGATTTAGTTTAACATTTGATGGTAAATTTTGAAAAGGGTTAATCATTTCATCCCTACACAGACCATGGCACAAAAATATTTGCGATTCAAAGTAGCCAAATTTGAATAAATAAAAGCTGATAATAAAATGAGGTTAAAAAATGTCCAATTGAAAACAACAATATATTTTTGTTAAAAAAAGAAAGCCTTTTAAAGTGGAGACCTCAAAACGAAAAGAATAGAGTAACTCATTATTTGAAATATCTTCTCGCCTTTATAGTCAAGATCTCAAAAGGTAAGTTACATATTCATTCAAGGTTTTCATAGTGTAAGCCCATGCTAAAGTATTCAAAAGACATTTTAAATACTCATCAACATGCCATAGAAGAGAAGTATTGTGTAAAATTACAAAAACCCTAACCCCATAACTTCATTATGGTTTATGGTTGTCCACAAACAACATTATGGTCTTAGGAAACTCATACTAGAGGAGCAAAAAATGGGAAGAGGGGCATAAACCATTATCGACTTGCAGGCACCCTAGAAGCTCTGCCTATTCTCTTTCTATGTTTATTTCATAGCTGCTGCTAGAATATTTTGAGGGTTTTGAGGCCCCATTTGTAGCTTTAGCTACATTTATAATGGTTTTCACCCCTCTTCCCAGTTCTTCCCCCTCTGGTATGAGTTTCAAAAGACTATAATGTTGTTCATGGTCAACCAAAGACCATAATGAAGTTATCAGGCATGGTTTTTGTGAGTCTATATGGTACTTCTCTCCTATAACGTGTTAATGAGTATGTAAGATGTCTTTTGAAGACTTGAGCATGGGTTTACACTATGAAAACCTTGAAAGAATATGCAACTTACCTTTTGAGATTTCCACTATAAAGGCCAAAAGGTCTTAAAAATAATGAGCTACTTTATTCTTTTCCTTTTGAGGTTTCCACTATAAAATCCTTTCTTTTTTTTTGAAGAAATATATGGTTGTTTTTAGTTGGACATTTTTTAACCTCATTTTATTTCACCTTTTTTATTTATTTAAATTTGGCTACTTTGAATCACAAATATTTGTGTTCCATGGTTTGTGTAGGGATGAAATGATTAGTGCTTTTCAAAAGTGGCCATCTAAAGTTAAACTAAATATTTCTTCCTTATTTTTTATCTATAATTTAAGTATTATTCACTTTCCTTTATGAGACTTCTTAGGAAAAAGATGGAATTGGTTCCCTTTTTTTTATCATAAGGTGTTGGTTTTTTTCATGGTGCGAGGGTACTATTAACGCTTGTGAAGGGAGGAGGAAAGGAGATTTGATTTGGTTTTAAGACAAATTATTGGATGGATCGTGAGCTAGACACACAATTATTCGATCACAATAGTGCTGGGCAATGTTGGTGTTGCTTTCGGTTTACAATTCTAGATAGGATAGACTCAAAAAGAAATACTGGTAAATATTATTTTTATAATTCTAGTAATTTTGATGCTTGCCCTTCATGTGGTTTTTATTTTAGCAGTTAGATACCCACAGCCTCTCTTTATTTTTTTTGTGCTTTGAATTCTTCAGCCTTTCGTGAACTGCTTCCTCGATTCTTAACTGCTTCAATAATAGTCTTTTGATCATTCCTGACAGGAGATGGTCTCGTTGAAATGTTATCTCGTTTTGCAAGAATTTCAGAGAATTGCCACTCTGCCAGGCTGGCAGGATTAGAGAAAACTAGAATATTTTAGAGCATTAATTTATAGCATTATTCTCTATTACAATTTGATCTATTTAGGTGCTTGTTGAATGCATTATTTAATGTATTTCCTACATGAATACTAAGCCAACTTATGTTTTCAACCTCTAATGACTAAGAATTGAAAAGTTTTCAAGATTATTTTTAAAATTTGGGCTTGTTGGTATATGGATTCTAGTGTTGTCATTGATGGAAACGTAAGTCATTATTCCATTCTACAGATCAAAATTTGTTCATACAGGCAGACAGAGTATAAATAGAGTATTACCAGAAGTGAGAATGAAGAACATGGTATCCGGTTAGTATGTTGATCTATATGCTTCACCGGATTATCATTTTGAGTTGTGGATCTCGGGGAAGGCTATTAAGTAACTATTTTATCTTATTGTTCAATTTTGTGATGTTGCATTAACTGGTGTATAAGTTAGGAGATCCAGCAGGATGATTTTCTATTTATTAGCTCATGGTGGATGACTTAGTGAATATGGCATGTTGCAGATATTTGAGGTATAATTAATTAGGGTATTCTTCTATTGGAAATTTTTTTTTGGGTCTTAGCAATGGTTTGGCTAACTTATGTGGATGCGCGTTAAAGATTACTCATTATCTGAGCTGACATTTGAAAAATATTTTTTATCTTGCTGAAGCTGACATGGAGCGATTCAAGCTTTGATAGTGGATATATATATGAGATCGGTTAATTCATTTTGAAGTGTGAATTGGTGTATGTTTGAAGTGTGCAAATAGAAAATAGGTTGTTGAGTGATTTGGTACAATTCCACTTGTGCAGAAGAGTATTTTTGTGAAGTGAATCAAGGCAGAGTAGAGTGAAGTACAAAATCAAATAGAAGGTCCAAAATTTGATCCATGAGCCTCACCAAAACTAATACCAGGAAATTTTAGATGCTACTTTCTTAGTTCCACTCTTTGTTGTAATCCAAATATACTGTAAGGTATTGAGCCTTCCTAATTTTGAGTAGTGAGCTCTAGGCAGTGTGCTTGAATGCATGTGCATCCCCCTTTTTCTTCATAATTTTAATAGAATATGAATTGTGGATTGACCTCCACTGTAGTTTTTCTCCTAACAGGGTTTCCATGCAAAATTCTTGGTGTTATGGTGTTTTGATTGTTTCCTTTATGTGCTTGCATCTTCACTTCTGTTTAAATGTTGTAAATGGTTTAAGATCTAGGTTGTAATTTAAATATTACTGAACACTAATTCACCTCCACCCCTCTCAGTGTTCCTTGAGTCCAACAGGGCTTGGGTTATCTTTCATTTTTTTGTTCGTAAACATTGATTTTGGGTTTTTAGTTTCAATGTGAGGTTAATTGGTGATTCTATTTAATACTTTTGATTTTGCTACTAAGATAGTGCTTGCTTCTTATTATCAAACCCTTCATGGTTCAGATACTAGAATGTTGGTGGATTGTGTTAGTTTATTAGTTAGTCTTTTCATATTTTGTGTATGTTGTAGACATTTATTTCAAGACTACAATTTTAAGGTTATAAATTCCTTAGTAGTATTTAAATAATACAACATCAAGCTTTTTAGCTCATTTTTCTAAGTAGTTTTCCATATTTCAAGGAAATACTATGTAAAAGCTATGGAAATACTTACAAAGGATCTCAAAGTATTCGAACATGTTAATAACGGTGTTTACAAAGAGTTCATATAGTTATTGCCTCTAGGAAACATCAAGTAGTACTCTATTTAATGTTTTTTTTATTACTTTTTCATGTTGTCTCACTATTTCTCCTTTTCATATTGATTCTAATTTTAAAATATGAGTAGGCTCTGTGTAGGGAAAATGAGCAACTTTATAAATGTGGGGATGCAACATCCACATGAAAAGTGGTGTCTCTGGAGCTGAGAATGCATATAGAAAATAACCCTCAAATTCACAATAAGCTAGCATTTCCACATGTTGAAACTTCTAGGTTAAAAGTCCTCATAAATCAAAGGTCCCACTTCTCTCCTTAATTAGCCACAATTCCAAAATTGGTTTAGAATAATTATTTCTTTTCAACAGTTGCAAGAGTCACATCTTAGATCTGCTGGAAACTTCCAAAAATATAATGTGTTTGCTGAAAATTGTATCTTTAAATAATAGTTATTTGGTTAAGCTACCAAAAGAACTAGTTAATAATATTTATGAATTAATCTAACACTAATAACCTTATTCCAAAGATGAATCATCCTAAAGATTAAGTAATGTGATTAGAAGTTTATATTAATAGAGAAAATATCATGTTTGTCATCCACATTCTTATTAGTAGTCTACAAAATGTTTGAAAATGAGTCTTACCAGTTTGGAGCATGTTGAACTAGAAAACACATTAAGGGTTGGATTTTGTGCTTTAATTAGGGATTGATTCTGATTTTTTATTTCTCATTATGACTAACTTATAAATTTTTATATGCCCTTTTTTTCAATCTAAATTTGTAGCATCAACTTTGCAAAGACCAAACTTCTCATCTTGTCATCAAAACGTTGTTTGTGGATCACACATGTGTATCTCTTGTTGGATCTCACAAGTTGTACAAATAATTTTGTTGTTGGAGGAATTCCATAGGTTGTACCCTTTTTACCTATTCCTACACATGTATATTGTGTTATCAATTGATATTTAAAAAAAATTATATCAAACTCATGTCTTCATTGTTCTCTTGTTCAACTTTTAGGAATTTGTTGATGTTAGAGCCTCTTTTTCAGCAATATACCTTTTTCTTGTTTTTTGTAGTCATTTCTACATGGATTTGATCTCTCTAATAGTTGTGCTTGTCTCTTATGTGATGGATGGTAAATTATAAGCCTTCCTTGCCACATCCTACTATACCTACTGGCACAATGAGTCTTTTTCCACCTCAAATGCAAGTAAATATTTCATAGTCTATCATAAATGAATTTTTCAATTAATAAATTTCTTATCCATTCTTGAGTATGTGTTATGGGATATTGGTTTCTTAATGAGAATAGCTATTTTTTCTCAATTTTTGAATTATAATAGAATCTCCCCTATAGTGTGGAAAAGAATAATGAACTAGACAATGTATATTTTTTGAAATGTTTTAATGGTTGATGGCTTCATCAGGTTTGTGGAAATGAACTAGAACACCCACTACAAATAGTAGTGGAATTGATTATCAATTTTTTACTCCTAAACATGTTAAGCATTCATGTATTCATCCATCTGATGAGGTAAGGAATAGTTTCCATGTATGATGTAGATTTTGAACTTTCTTGATACTCATTCTGAGATTGTTGTAATTGCAGAAAATGATTTGCTTGGTGTCCCTTGTTGTGTCATCTCTCCTTGCATATATTTCTTTATATAGTATTTTTAATATAAATATTGATATAGCTTTTGAGTATGCTATGACATGATAATTTATAGTTTAATAGTTCAATCAATGGATTAGCTTAACACACTAAAAAATGAAGTGTTCTTTGGAGAAAGGGTTCATATAGAGGCACTAGTAACAAAAGTAACATGTTACATGATATATGCTTATTATGTTCAAGCACCAAATGGTAAAACATTTATGGATATCATGTGAACAAGTCACAATTATAAATCCTTTTGCTTCTTTAAATGAAACTACCCCACTTTTTGGCACCACATCTTACATAGAAAATATTTTTTCAGTAGTATCAATGATAAGTAGCTTTACTTCCATTGTTATGTGGCCTTCTACCTAGGTCATGAAATTTATGAAATACAATGCATATGCTAATCATTTAAGTATTTGATTAATATACCATGAAAATGGAAGGTCAATGTGATCAATATAAAATTAATATTTTGATTGATCATAAGGAGATTCAATATTTCAACAGCCTTAAGCCCACTCTTGTTGATATGGATATGCAATGCAAAATTATTTAGGGTTATTAATTGTTGTTTGAAGTGCAGATTTGGATACCTTAAGCTAGCCACATCATATATGATTGATTGCTTCTTTTCTGATTAGAATGCTACTCTCTCCAATCTCGTTAGTATTATTGGAGATTATTGTATAATCACTTAAATTTGCTAATACTATATCAGAACATAGACCTATTTTTATGAAGACTAATTACATAATAACAACTGATGGACTTTAGAACAATGAAATCAATGAATAAAATTTATTTGTTGAGTGTCTATTTTTTTGTAAAAAGTAATTGTTATGTTCCTATGAACATATTGTTAAAAGGAAGATTGATTATCTTTTTAAGATTCTAAAAATTTTATATATAGTTGAAGTATTTATTTATTTTAATTTTTTAAAAATATTATAAAAAATGGATTTGAGCTATCAAGCTATATTTTGTAGTTAGATATTTAGCGCTATAGAATATTGAGTCACAATGTATTGTTTGGAATATTTCTGCTTTAAATAAAGGGTTATCAATCAACATTTAAAAGAAAGTAGTATTTTCTCATTCAAAATTAGAAGTAGACATTGATCTACATATCTTATAGCTATATTTCATATTGATTCTATGTGGTGTATTGCAGTTTTGAACTACTTGTATCTCTAAATTTGTTGTGAAAATATAGATTATAAGAAAATTTCCACATAAAATTTGACCACCATGTTCAACATTTATGTTGGTGAAATTTGATGGTAATATATTACATAATATAAGATGGTATACAATATGTAATCCTTTATTTTAGGTAAGATAAGGCTTTCTCTAGCTATTTTTTTATGTTGGATGTATGACTAAATAAATATTAAAAATATCAGCCCTTAAAATGCAATTTTTTGCAAAAATCTAGAAGTATTATAATGTGAAAATTGTCAAGTAAAAATGTTGGTGTATTGGGCAGTTTAGTAAGAATGAAAGGATTTTTGTGTTTGAAATCAACTCTATGGAATTTTTGGAGTTTATACTGGATAGAAGGTGGAACTTTGAATACTTCAAAAAACCTTACGACATTGTGATCCAATCCTTTATTGTGGTTTGATGTTTCAAATTTATATTAAGGTGGATGTGAATTATTTTCATGTGAAGGGTCTTGTTAGGATATGGGAAAATCATGGTGTGGAGTGCAAGGCAGTCTATTTTAGGCTAGTCATGTGTAATTATTTATACATTCTTGATAGTTTTAATACCATATCATGTTCTCTCTATTCTCATCACCTTCATTTGACACTAATTGACACTAATGTATAAGAATCTAAAAATATGTTTCTTGAAATCCAGAATTAACTACAATGACTATTACATATATACAAAATAATTTTGACAACTACCGACCTACAAATATTAAACTAAGTATTCAAAATGAGGACGCAAACAAGATAAAAAAAAATTAAACCTTGAAGGAGTGTCATATTCAATCCTCTTTAGGTCTATCAAATTACCAGATCCAATGTCAATGGGAAAGGAAAGCTCTCATCATTTATATGCTAGATAAAACTATTAAGGAGAAATGTGGAATCTCATTAACTTGTTCTCTTCTATACCTCAAATTTTCCTTATTGTGCTTTATAGATTGTTCA
This sequence comes from Sequoia sempervirens, assembly GCA_007258455.2. Classification (NCBI taxonomy): domain Eukaryota; kingdom Viridiplantae; phylum Streptophyta; class Pinopsida; order Cupressales; family Cupressaceae; genus Sequoia; species Sequoia sempervirens. The sequence goes on from VDFB02371142.1 coordinate 9,208, forward strand.
ATTACTATATACAAACTTTGATTCTAATATCTTAACTTTGGAATCCAATGCTACTCACAAGTGATGGAAATAGAGATGTAATGAGGGGAATCCAACTAGGAAGTTGCAGATTATTAGATAGAAAACTTACTTGGACTTAAATGGAAATTAGTTTATTTTAAATGAATCTATGCATTTAATATGACTGAGTATTATGAATTTATTTTTAAGAAATAACTGCCATTCCACTTGAGTTCATGGATTCAACTAGTTAACCAACCATGTATGATTCAAGTTACCAAGATCTAAAACAATAGATCTCATGCATGGTTTTTAAAAAAATGACTCATACATATTATCCACTTGTGGTGGAGGGGTGCTCTTACTCAAATTGGAAAAAATGAAGGTAATTGATATATTCATTTAGAATGAATAGGTTTATTTTTAGTTTAATGATTTTCTTCACTGATCATGTTCTTACTTTTCTATTAAATATTTCTTAGGGTAGAAAATATGGTAAATTGCCATTGATTCTACTTAAATACTCAATCCTTATGAAAAAATACTCTATTTTTATATGTTAGAAACCTTTTAAAGAACATTATAATATGGGTATAAATATTTATCCCTATGATGCTCATTCTAAAATTCATGATTTCTTGGTGATTGATATAAGAATCATAATGTAATAATGCAAACTCTTATACAACCTATATAAATATTGTTTCCATCTTCCCCATCAACAACATATTTTTCTTTCCATCCAAAGGATAATAGTATTGTTTCTTTTGGATTGGAGGATTCAAAAATTCTTATACGCAATTTGAATTCAGCTAAGGTACCATAGGTATAACATATCAGTTTTTATGAACATTTAGTATTTAGCAATTTTTCCTGATTTTTATGACCTGGTTCTATAATGCTACTGCATTTGTTTAATACCAGGAAAAGATGTTGCAAGGGAACCATCAAAAGAAAATCACTAGCCTGGCACTTTCTCCATCTTTCAAGTTGTTGATATTAGCTAGAGATGATGGCCTAGTAACAATTTTAGCTCCCCGAGACTTAATCAATAGGTTTACATTTTTCGACATTGAAGTTGTGAAAACACTGCTTTTATTGAGTTAAATATTATGGTGGTAGCTTTGTGCTTGGAGCTTTGATGGATGGGGAATAAAACAAGAAAAAAATGTATATCCACATGGAGAAAGGTTATCGTCACTAGTTGGAGTTAGCAAAATATAGTTCCACAAACATCTAGCTCACTTGCTAGTAGTGTGGGAGAGCCAAATTGTGATATATGATCCTTTTAGATTTGAATGAGCATGCCATGTAAGATGCTACACTTGTATAAATGCTAAGCGTTTATTTGTTGGAACTTTCTTTTAGACATTAAAATTTTCAATCTATAGTTATGCTAAGTTCATACATGAAAAATAGAATCTAACATTTGAAGAAACAACTAATGACTACTTTCTACTTTCATTTGTAGTGGCAACTACGGGATTAGATGGCTGCACCAATTTCAATTGCCAAAAGTTTGAGGGATTAATTACATGGTTTTTTGATGATTACATGGTTTCTTTCTGATGCTAAACTGTGATTAGATGGTTTCTTGATGATCTCATTGTAAATATGGGAAATAAATGACAAATTGACTAATGTGCCTATAGGGGCATCTACATCAACCCCTAAGACTACAACAATATCCTCAGTGACTACAAAAGGAATGCAAGAAGTTACAATATTTCTCATCTTAGAAGGAAATGTCTTGAAGGATGAAATGGGGTTAAAATTCTTTCACTTTGTTTTTCATCGTGTAAAAAAATAATTTGGCAATACCATTCAAATGGATTTGAGGAAGCAAGCCAATGCTAAGAAAGATGAAATATTTAAATATGTCATAATAGCATTTGAAAATCCTAGTTTTAATTAGGAAATTATTCTAGATATTGCATTGAAATATATTCACTTTAAACAAGATAGTTTAAGGTTGAAGCTGATAAAAGAAATTGAGATATCCATGACCACCTTGGATCATAGACCAAGTGACATGGGATGGTGAACATAGGTGCAAAGGAGGTGCAGGTGAAAAATAATAGCCCAGGGCATGGCTGAGGTATGGGAACAGGTGCAACATAGCTAACCATTTCCCTTGGTAAGTGCAGTAAAGTGAGAGAGCGTACATGCCCATGACTACCAACAGCAAAATTTCCCTTTGCTGTGGGAGACAGGTGGGGTGCCTCGAGAATCTCAATCTAATCCTCTTCGTCTAAATTCCCATCAGTCTCTTCTCAAAATAATGAGCAGTGGTACAAATTGTAGATATTAATCTAGATAGATACACCTAGAATTACAATAGTTTGTTTTTTTCATAGAGAAATGAAACAAGCAAAGCTAAAATTGTGATTTGAGTTGCTACAAGATTAATAGCTATTAGTTTACATAGCGAAAAGCATAGATTTTCATGGTTTATTAAATTCTATGTTTTGAAGCAAGAAAACAAGGTCTGAAATGTTATTTTAATGAGTTAAATTGTGTTGTGTATAGGAAGACCAACAATCAAACTCATTAGGTAGTGAGAATGAAGATGAGCTAGATGAACATGATGAATTGTTTTTTTGCACATAATGATTCAATTGTCATTCCCTAACCTCGGTACGAACCCATCCTTGAATTTAAATAAGTGGGAGAGAAGAATAATGTGAATGGTGTTGAATGTGATGAACAACGAATAACCATAATTAAAATAGTGCCTCATATAAAGAGGACACAAAAGGAAGAGGATGGATAGAAACAAATGAACAAAAGACATATTTGCTTCTTATGTTTGGGAAATTGGTGTCACTATTCAATAATGGTTATGCCATATCCATGGTACGTTTTTTTGGTTATGGATAAAATCCCACATCATTTTGTAAGTTACAAAACATTGGAAATAATTACAATTAATATGTTATTTCTAAGTATTACCTTCAATTGCAAGTTTACTTTTTATTTTCATAAATTTGTATAAGAAAGAGCAATAGTAGTTGGTTCTAAGGATTGAATTTCTATTTGAGCCTATTTATCTTTGATGATCTTCCACCTTTTTGAAATTTGTTTATTTGGGTTCTCCAACATAGTGTTCATTTTTTTCCCTAGAAAGGTAGATTGATGGTATGTATAACCATGGCTCTCTTCTATTACCATTTTTGTTCTACAACTTTGTCCTTCTAAAATCTTCTTTACTATTGTAGTGTAGAAAAATGTATCCCTCTACGTTTTCACACTTCTTTGGGCCCTCCTTGCTAAAAATGAGCTTCTTTATGCCTTATTTGGTCCTATTTTACATCCACAAACCTTATTTAATGCATATTTCTAAGGATAATCCTAACATATATCAAATAACCAATCATAAATAATTGATTTTGGATTGTATGGCCAAGATTTGTTAATGAATGATAGCTTCAGTCAAATATGAATGATGATTGTTGTAAGCATCATCATCATTCATACTTGATCAAAGTTTATCATTTATATTGAAATATTTCTGGAAAAAACATTTAATCGAATTTATGAGCATACATATAAAACTCGAATTATATATGATGTTATATTCTGCATTTCATTAATCGAATTTTGATTACTCATCTGCCACCTTGTAGAAGGGTATATATGAGTTATACTAAACAATGATAAACAACTTTATCATAAGTCATGCCCTAAGGGACACATCCCATGAGTGGACATGTCTCCATTTGTGGAGACACGTCCTCTCATGATGTGTGCCTCTTAGGGGTGGGTCTCCTCTCTTATTTATGGCGGATCCTTCTTTGATATGCAAACATAGAAATCGAATAATGTTCTGCAATTAGCACATTCAAAATAAGAAATTCAAATCTGGAAATTGAAAATATGAACATAGAAGTTTGAGTAGCATTCTTACACTTAGAATTTTCATAAGTCCCTTAGTCTCCCATTTTTATTGAAGATTTTTTTACATTTACATGGTATCAAAGCCAAGTTGTGTGAAACCAAAAAAAATCTAAAATCAGTTTGCTCTAGAAAATTTGTATTTTATAAAATCAAATTCACATCACATTCTTCATAATATCAAGTGTGATCAGATTTGAAGATCGCCTTTTAGGAGTAGACAACTTCACATCATGGAAATTTAGAATCATGATGATCCTTAGAGAGAATAAACTAGACTCACTTGTGAAAGAAAATAAAAAGGAACCAGAGGTTGAACTTGAGAAAACTCAATGGGTTGAAAACAATGAAAAGGCCATGAAAATTCTAGTAGATGCGGTTAGGGATAATATAGTGCCTATCTTAGCAAAACATGAAATTGCATACCATATGTACAAATCTCTTGAGAGTACCTATGAGATTAATAACACCTGCAGGACTCTTGCATTAAAAAGGAAAATCAACAATGCACAAATAAACAAAGGAGAGTCCATTAATGCATACTTCATGAGGATTATTTAACTAAGGGATCAATTATCCACAATTGGATATCAGATTGATAGCAAAGAGTTAACTCTAATTGCACTAGGATGCCTACCAAACTCATGGGAGTCATTTGTTCAAGGAATAAGTGCGAGATCTAAACTCCCTAAGTTTGACTGGCTAAGAACTTACTGCCTTCAAGAAGAAACAAGACTTTCCACAAAAGAGAATAAACAGAAACACATAGATGAAGACATTCATGTTCTCCATACAACATCTAATAAGAGGAGTAAGAAAAACTCCTACAAGAAAGGATGTTTTAAAAGAAAGAGAAGTTCCAATGGAAAGGAATCTTATAAGAAGAAACATATCTCTCAAGTACAATGCTTTAGATGTGATCAGTATGGCCACTATGAAATGAAATGCCCTAATAGAACTAAACAACAAGCATCCTTTGCCAAAGTAGGAGAGTCAAATCTAGATCATGAATCTGAGAACCTTGTGTTCTATATAGCCCTTTCTAGTCAAGTATCTGACAACACTCAAAATTGGGTAATTGATAGTGGTTCCTCTAGACACATCATAGAGTTCAGAGAACACTTGGACTCTATGACTGAAAATTCTAATGAAGTAACCATCGGTGATGATTCTGTATGCCCTGTAAAAGGGGTTGGAATGTGTTCCATCAAGTTGAAATATGGGGTTTCTCTGCAACTCATTGGAGTCTTATTTGTACCTAGAATAAAGAGAAATCTTATATCCATCTCTGCCCTTGAAAACAATGGTTACAGAGTTACATTTATGGATGGGAAAGTTCTAGTATGGCCTAAGAACTCATCTATCAAGAAAGCTCTAACCATAGGCATAAGATAAGGGTACCTTTACAAACTATACACTGAGGTTAAACAAGCCCTTACCCTTGACATTGTTGATACAAATGAAATTTGGCATTGAAGATTAAGACACCTTCATTTTTGTGCCCTACCTTCTATGGAAAAACTTGTTACAGGCTTACCCAAGCTAAAACCATCTCATG
>VDFB02371143.1:0-18156 GCA_007258455.2 Sequoia sempervirens
TTTAGTGATTTGGAGTAATCTTTAGAAGGGTGCGAAGCTTATTAAGGAAGGTTTATTTTGAATTTGTAGACAAGGTTCAAAGGCTCCTTTTTGGTCAGACTCTTGGGATGGATTCCCTCTGCTTATCTCTCAGTTTCCTCACTTGATTCCTTTGAGCCAAAGATTTCTTGCGGCTGGTTGGTCTAGGGTGAGTGACTTCAAGTCCTCTTTTTATGGTCAGTTGGAGAGGGCTTGTTGGAAGGATACCACACAGTGGCTAGATTTGGGTGAGGAGGAAGGCAAGGCCGAGCTTAACACGATTCTTTGTAGTAGGTGTTGTAGTTCTCTACTGGAAGAGGATATTATTGCTTGGGCTCACAATCCCAAGGGGATTTACTCTGTTGCTTATGGTTATCACGTGTTATTGGATCAGAAGTTGGCTAGGGTGGAGGTTTAGTGGTGGAAGAGGGTGTGGAGTAAGCTATCATGGCCTAAATGTAATTGCTTTGTTTATACTTTAGCATGGAATAGGTGCTTGACCTGGGATAACATTCGTAAGCGTGGCTTCCAGGGGCCTTCGGTTTGTGTTATCTGTGAGAAGGAGGAAGAGGATTCCTCACACTTGTTCTTCCGATGTCCCTTTGTTGATGCAACTTTGGCATTAGTGGTGGGAGGTTTGGAAGCAACCTTGTGTTCATGCTTCCTCTTTGGTGGAGTTCTGGGATAGTATGGGAAGACCCCCCTTGTTGCCCTCCTTTTTGTAGGATGTTTGGTATGTTGGACCTACTTTTCTTCTTTGGAAGATCTGGTTGGATCAGAATCACAAAATATTTTGTAGTGTTTAATTGGTGGGTCAACAGGTGTGGATGTGTATATTAGGTATGATACAGGAGTCGGTTGTGGCTAAGAGTGAAGTGTTTTTCCCCCTGGGGAAAGGGGATGTTGAGTTGGTGGATAGATTGGGTATTTAGGGGATACACTCTTCTTCTGGGTGTTCCAAGAGATGTAGGCATGGGACCAAGAGAGTGCAACGGATAGGTAGGTGGCTACCTCCTTCGATTGGAGTCTTGAAGATCAATTCTGATGGATCTTCTAGAGGTAATCTTGGGCCTGCTAGGATTGGTGGGGTAGGTAGAGATTCAGGGGGTTCAGTGATATTTATTTTCTCTATTCATGAGGGGGAGAAGACTGTTAATCTCATGGAGGATTTAGTGATTCTTTATACTGTGGAGTGGGCCCTTGCTTTGGGATGGCATAAGGTTATTTGTGAAGCTGATTCATAGATCTTGATTAATCTGTTGAATGAGAGAAAGATGTCTGATATTAATTGGTAGTTGGCTTCAGTTGTTCAGCGTATTCTGTAGGTTACCTCCAGGATGGAGGCAGTTTCATTTGTTCATATCCTGAGGGAGTGGAATCAGGTTGTTGACTACTTAGCTAAATGGGCTTCTAAGCATGATACTAGTTGGAAGATTGAGGATTGGATGTAGGTCTCCCCTGAGTTACACCAAGATTTAGGTAGATTCCTTGAAGATGATAGAAGGATACTGGAAGACAGTTGAATTTGTTTCTATACTTGCTTTGTTGCTTCTTTGGATTTCTGGGGCTTGCTCCCTTTTTTTTGGTTGTAATGTTCTCTTTTGATTTTCAATAAATTTTTTACCCCTTTTTAAAAATAAATAAATAAAAAATGTTGTTTTCCATAGGGAATTTTTGAATGTTGTTCTCTAGCTTTGGCTATATTGTTTCATATATGATTCGCAATACAATATTAAATGTTATAAACTTTATGTTTTTATCCATAAGGCATTGTTGACTGCTAGCCTATACCTTTGGCTATATTGTTTCCTTTTTGATAAGGTGATGTTGAAAAAAAGTATTTCCTAGGTTGGTGTTGAAACCATTATTGTCTCATTTAGGGTGTGAGTGTGTATGTATGTATATGCATTTTGTATGTATGTATCTTTGAAGTCCTGCATTTATCTATATATAGATATATCTAGTTTTTAATATCAATATAGTTATTTGCTTCTTGTCTAGTTCAATTTCCACATACTCATATATACACACAATTAGTGTTCGCTATTTTCAATGTTTATAGGTTATTGTTGAGTGTTGTCCTCTAGCTTTGGCTATATTGTTTCATACTTGATTCACAATACAATAGTATATGTTATAGAGTTTATGTTGTTATCCATAAGGAATTTTTGAGTGTTGTTCTATTACTTTGGCTATATTGTTTCCTTTCTGATAAGGTGTTGTTGAAAAAAATAATTTCCTAGGTCACTATTCAAACCATTATTGTTTCATTTATGGTGTGAGTGTGTATGTCTGAATATGCATTTTATACATGTATCTTTGAGGTCGCACATTTATCTATATATAGATATGTCAAGATTTTTATATCAATATGGTTTTTTGCTTCTTGTCTAGTTGGATTGCCACATATTGTTATATTTTCACAATTGGTGTTCACTATTTTGAAATTTTATATGTATGTGTGGGTGTGTATGTGTGTATATAGTAATTTTTGATAAGGTTTTGTTCAACAAATAATTTTCTAGGTTCCTATTGAAACCATTATTGTTTCATTTAAGGCTTCCATTTTATAAATATGGTTGCAATGCTATACAGTTTATGTTGTTTTCCATAAGGAATTATTGATCATTGTTCTCTAGCTTTAACTATATTGTTTCATTTTTTAAATGCAATTAAATAGTGCATGTTATATAGTTTATGTTTTTATCCATAAGGAATTATCAACTATTGTTCTACGGCTTTAGCTACATTGTTTCATTTTAGATAAAGTGTTTTTGAAACCAATATTGTTTCATTTATGCTTTCCATGTGGTGCTGATGGTTTCAAGGAAATTTAATAGTTGTAAATGCCGATACATGTGTTAAATAGGATGACATAACTATATTTAACCAAACCACATAAAAAAATGATACAAAACTATACGTGACATAAAAAATACAAAAGAAAAGAAGTGTATCTTCTTTTGTTAAACATTATAAGTTATAGTCCATTGTCTTAATATATAACCAGTTAAATGCATGTGTTTGTTGTTGTGAATTTGTTTGTTAATAAAGTTGAGTATATATGAATTTTTTCTACATCTAATTTCACATACATACATATCTGTAGATAGGAAAATAAAAATGAAACACTACATCAAATGGAAAAACCTGCACAACATGAAAATTCAGAGTAACAAACCCATCCAAAACCATCTCCACAAAAGGAAAACCATAAATCAAACAATATTGGTTTCAACAAACAATAAATACTTTTGTAGAGTCCAATCAACAATGCGTATATATGTGCATCTAACTTTAGATATATATATATTGGTGGGGTATGTGCAGGATCATGATGGGCCAAAAAATGGCGATATGATGGGTATGTGTAGGGTATGTGGCTGATGGATTTTTTAAACCCAAAATTGATGAAACAAAAATGGTTTTCAAGGGATATTCTCAGCTTTCCACCAATATAAATTATGCTTTGCTTTGAATTTAATAAATAATTATTATTCATTTTTTATTTGAATTACGACTAAAGTCCTGATTGATAGGCTGATTGAATAACATCTACATCTTTCAAATAGTATCACATTTTTTGAATATGAAACATGCGTTGCATTCTATGCTTCACATACTATAGGATTAAAAAAAAAATGAATTTCATGAAGTTTTTACCAAGTTAAGATGGTCAAACATACGAGTCTTTATATTTTTTAAAAGTTGTAATAAAAAATTCATAATTAATTATTTACTTGGAAAATTACAAAAAAATATGCATCACATCAGGACATGAGTCCTCTACTTATATCTAAAATATTCTAAAAAAATATTATCATTTTATTGTGGTTAAGGTGGTTAGATAGATACCTACTTCTTATTTTTTCCTTGAAATTTAAGTACTACTACATTGAAATTTCAAAATTTCACCAAATAGATTTTAAAAAAAAACCTAGTAATTTAAAACTACATTCAATTTTCTACAAATTACATATTTTTAAAATAATATAGATAACTTATTCAAATTTTTACGTCAAGTTCTGGGTATGTGCATGATCATCATGGAAAAAGAAAGGCCTTAAGTGGCAAAAAATTCAAAGAAATCAGAGTTAGACAACTTGACGTAAAAATTTGAATCAATTATCTATATTATTTCAAAAATATGTAAGAATAGAATCTATAGAAAATTGAATGTAGTTTCTAAACTACTAGGTTTATTTAAAAAAATAAAAATCTATTCAAATGGTGAAATTTTGAAATTTCAATGCAGTATCACTTAAATTTCAGGGAAAAAATAAGAAGTAGGTGTCTGTCTGACCACCCTAACCACAATAAAATGATAATATTTTTTTAATAAGATTTTAGATATAAGTAGAGGACTCATCTCCCGATGTGATGCATATTTTAAAAAAAAAATTTACCAAGTAAATAATTAATTATGAATTTTTTATTACAAATTTAAAAAAATTAAAAAACTTGTATGTCTAACCACCTTAACTTTGTCAAAACATCATGAAATTCATTTTTTTTTAATTCTATAGTATGTGAAGCATAGAATGTGATGCATGTTTTGGATTCAAAAAATGTGATACAGTTTGAAAGTTATAGATGTCTTACAATCAACCTATCAATCAAGACTTTAGTCATAATTCAAATAGAAAATGAATAATAATAATTTATTAAATTCAGAGTAAAGCATAATTTATTTTAATGGAAAGCTAAGAATCTCCTTTAAAAATCCTTTTTGTTTCATCAATTTTGGGTAAAAATAGTCATCAGCCACATACCCTACACATACCCATCATATCGCCTCTTTTTGGCCCATCATGATCCTAGACATAGCCTTTCGTATCTCTGAATTTTTTTCCACTTAAGGACCTATTTTTTCCATGATGATCCTATACATACCTGGCGTAGCTTTTGTTTTGCAGCTGCATATATATGTATCGCATGTGTTGGATGCATATGTAAGAATCCATTGCTTGGAAATATATAAACACAAAAAGTATGTGTTTCTTTTGTTGTGTTTCATTTCTCTTTCACTGTGTGTAGATATGTATCTATGCGAAATTAGATGTAGACAACATTCATAATACTTCTCGCCATGTTTATTGTTTGGGGAATCTAAAGTTAAATACACCTTTCTAGTTATTATTTCTTTCAGCGTCAAAAAAAGAGTTATTAGAATGGTAGGTTGTATAGTAAGTGTAATAAGGAACATTGATTTCACCATTTATCAGAGTGGTGGATGATATATGTTCTTGCTTGGGGTTATCTGCACATAGGGAAAATTAACTGTCACACAACAAAAGAAGGGAAAAAAAACTGTAATACATTAACTATTTTATTGCGTTGCAACCATCGCCACAAAAGTAAAGACCATAAATGAAAGAATATTAAAATATTTTTTGCTATTTTGTGGTAGGCATGCATACATTTTCCACCAGAGTATTCAATGGTGATATCAATCTTTTTTATTACACTTAATATATAGGTTATCATAGATATGAATGTCAGTTGCATCTAATTTCACAAATATACATATCTACACATAGGGAAAATTATATGGCACACAACAAAAGAAGGAAAAACAACATAAACTGTATAACATTAACTACTTTATTGCATTGCAACCATTGCCACAAAATGGAGGCCATAAATGAATCAACATTCGTTACAATAGTGGCCTAGATGGAAAAAACCACAAAACAGAAAAATTCACAATAACAAACCCATGCAAAACCATCACCACCAAACACAAACCAAGCAACAAGATATTGTTGATCATCAAAGCTTGAGCGTCTCCAATAGTATTATGGGAAATGCAGTGAATGGGGGACAAATTTGTGCCTCACTAAATACCTCTAGGATTTTTATAGAAAGTTGACACTTCTTTGGGATTTTGGAGGAAAGGGTAGAAAGAAAAAATATAAAAAGGGAAATATGCCAATGCTTTTACAAAATTTCAAAACCCAATCATTCCTATGATTTATATAGTTAGACACATAATGCCACGACCCTTCATTGTTGGGAAGAGAATGAACAAAAAAGGCTAACAAAAAACATAGTGCAAAATTTCAAATCTTCCCACAAGCAGTATTCATTAAGGTCTGATCAAACATAAATATTTCTAAGGGTAACAGAAAGATCATTCAAAAATTACATAAGCTCTCTCTCGTAATACAACATAATATAGTAAAACGACAACCTTTCAAAAAAATAGAGAAGTCCAATGACATAATCTAATTTTGACAAGTCACTATTCTACCATACAAGCATAGAACATAGAAATTAACTACTTAAACTATTCATATTTAGCTTACAATCTACACACTATTTCATTCAAAATGATAACATAAAGAAAGAAAGCTTGAAAAATTCTATACATGCACAGTCTCAATTGTTTCTCCTTAATAATTCATTCTTCAAATATTAAATAAACTTTAAAACAAAGGTCAAATTCCAATTTGACAATACTTTAAACCTTTAAAGATATAACATGCAAGAGATAAGTAGTTCTATAATTATGATTCTAAAAATAATTCTATATCCTAAGAAAACTAAAGAAACTTTCCTTAGCCAAGGAAACTGAAACTTGGAATCCAACCCCTCACTATTTCATCGCCCTCTTTATATAGTTGCAAAGAAAGAAAAACACCACCTCAACACAAAATTCAATACTACTAGGTGTTGACAGTTAATGGCACATGATTTGATCATAGATCCTTTGTTAAGTCACAAAAATCTTGGCTCATCAATTTTGAGCTACCACAATGATGTTTTTTAGATATTTAGCAAAGATAGAGGCCCATAAATGATCCAATCTTGAAAATAACAGCTTGATAAAAAGCTCTAGTTGACCAAGCACATCACCCAAAAGGCACCAACTCAAAGATTCGATCTTGAAAACCAAGAAAAGGAAAAGGCCAACCAATTTTAAGAAAATCCCAAAAAGATATCATTCTGTAGGAAACACAATCCACTCATAGCAAAGAGGTGACATGTTAACAAGGAAAAAAATTTCAAGCTCATGAATATAGATCCCAATAAAATTTCCGAAGAGCGAACACGTGTCCCAAACTCTCTTTTGAAAGGAATACAAAAGAGGAAAGTTTCACAACCACCACATGGTGCATTGCACACCTTTTCGATAACTCTACTTGAGCATGGGAACACCTAAAATTGAAAACATTTGTATAAGTCAAAAATGAAAATGACTAAGGAAAAAATGCTTCACATTTCTGGTGATCACAGGGGTCTTCACTTGCAGAGACATGAACCTAGGCCTCTGGTTGTTCTTGGAGTTTGATGAAAGTGGCACGTTGAGCCTCCCAATCTACATTAGTTTGTAGGATGAGTTTATGTATCTACTTGTATGCTTGCTTGAGATCGAAAATATCCTTAAAAGAGATGAACCCCCATCTAGAAGAAACAACTCCCAGGTGATAATAGAGTCAAGAAAGAGGATAGATCTCACACTCAACATCATTTTCCATGGGTGTGGAACTTGAACCTAGGAGTTTTGAAGAGGTCTGAATCTTGTGTCAGATTGCATCACTAACCTACTCTACTATCAATGCATCTTCATCTGGTGAAAGAAGAGGAGATAGCCTGAAACTAACCAAGACACCAAAGTCCTTGATCTCGATGACTCACTTATTCAACACCATCTAGCAATATTTTCATTTTGTCGCAACCATGTGACACTTGATGATCTCATTAGCTTTGATGGAAGCGATTCATGGATTGGGAATCCCCACTCATTCCAGGACCTGGTAAGTGGCGATGCAAAACTTGGAAATGAAACTTTGTGAATTCGCCACTCGGGGAGAACATTTCTACATAAAGTGATCAGCCATCAGACCAACTTTAGCATTCAATTCCTGGACATCTCTTAGAAATTGCAAAGTGGGCCAAAGGACAACAAGGCTAGCTATGATCCTCGTGCAACAGCTAACTCTTAGTTAAATTGAGCCTCTCTTGACCTTACACTTTCTTCCATTTGACTTTTCACCCAAAGGGTGTTTGCTAATTCTGAGTTCAATCTTCCAACTTCTCATTTTGACTCTTCTACTTCCATTTGGATCCTCCGAAGATCATTGAAAGTTTTGGATCCGACATCATTTAGCTCTCTTTTTATATTTTTAATTTCAACTCAAAGCTGAACTTATTCACTCTAAGCCTCTGTAAGAAACTTAGACATGTCTCCTTATTGGCCTTGATTTTTCCTTACAAGGGTCACTTCAGCTTCCTTGGCTTGAATCTCATTCTGTATTCTGCTTGTAACTATTTATTTTACATTTTCCAACTCTACCTCACATTTCTTTAATTTCATGTCCAGCCTCTCATAGTCAACATATACCACCTTCTGAGTTGCTTTGGCTAGGACCACTTTGTCACGTAGGCGAGTTTCATTTGAGTCCAGGCCCATGACATGAATATCATAATCTCTCATTTTCATTTTCCCTTTGAGCTTGGATACGAGTGTCTTTGTGGTAGTAATAAGCAGGGAGTTCCAATCTTCATTGAAGTGAGCTTCAATCTTCTTTGTGGCGGGATTCTCAATATTTTTCAACAATATTTTCTACTTCTTGGCCTTTTGGGCCTATTTGGTAGCAGCAAAATGACCTTGAAGAGTTTGAGGGACATCGATGCTTTGTGCTACAATGGAAGCACTAGGAGGCAGTCTGAAAAGGGTGATGGTAGGGGAAACTTCAGATGTGTGAGCATGAGGGGACACAAAAGGAAACATGAACAAGGAAAAGGGTGGAACACCAAATTGAGTAGGGAAAAAACTAGTAGGGTTAAATATAGAAATAGGCTGATGGAGAGGTGCCTTCCCAAAAGTAGATGTGCCAAGAGTGACAGGTAACTTGCGATAGTTTCACCTATTTCAATGGGGGCCTTTGACAGGGCGATTAAAGACACAATAGTGGTTGCAGTGGATGATGCTCCTTCAGTGTGAGGGGTGGTTTCAGTGGGTTCATTGAAGATGGTAGGGGGTGCATTTAGGATTACCAGTTTGGGGTCTGAGGATGGATAATTCCTTTCCATGGGAGGAGGCAATAGATTAACCAAATATGAAAAAACATGAAGAAGAGGGGAAGCAAAAATTACTTGAGCCGTAGTGGATGAGACATTTTATAGGGTGGACTCCACTTCTTCTTCTTATCAAACCATTACATTAGGGCTACCTAGATCTTGGATCCTTCTTCATTTTTTATGATCAAAACTAGCATGTCCTGATCCTCTGGTAATAGATCCTTCTGAAACTCCACCTTCAGCGGCCCCTGTGGATCCTCTTGGAGACCGTCGAGTCCTTTTTCATTTACTTTAGGCACTGGAGGTGGATAGAGCTTGTGAACCCCTTTTCCTCGAGTCTCTCCAACTGTTAGATTCTTGAGGTCTAGAAGCCTAAGATGGAACCTGTTCCTCATCAATTTCATGGCTTGTCTTGAGATTGCTATTGTTAGAATCAACCTCTTTATCATATAAGTCCTCGATTTCATCATCAAGCAACTAAAAGTTACCAAATAGGGAAACTGGGCACTTCATCTCCTATCAGAATCTTGAGAAGTCCAACCTTTTCCTTTTTGACCATCTCCTGCATTTTAGCTATGCATTAAGAGACTTTCCCATTGGGAGATTTATCTGATACATTTATTGTGGCTCATAGAAACTTAACCATTTTGGCTGCTCTTCTGGAATGTGAGAAAGGTCAATGTATACCTCTGCACTTTCTCGACCCAGGTTCCTCCTTCTATGGAAATACTCCCTAACCTCATGTTTTAAATTAAAAATCACATTCGGGTTATAATCCCACTTGTCACAATTGAAGACCAAACCCAAGGCTGCTAGTAAATTTGTGATCTCATCCTCAACCTTTTGCTTACTTAGTATTACTTGACTCTTAGCAATCATGAAAGGAAGATTGTAAAGCTTTGTTTTATTCCTTCTGGTGCCATAAATCCTATCGAGGATAGTTACTTGGCAGCATTCCTCCAATGCAAAGACCCTCTCTGTTACAAACTTGGGGAGTCGAAAAGCCTCCCTGGGAAAGCCATGGAATTTGATAAACATGAAATCCTCACCCAAAAAATAATCTAGTGGGGTCAGCGAATATTCTATTCATTCTATAACCTCTTGATAGAAATGGCCAATGGGGCAAGGCAACAAATCCTGGAGCACAGGCCTCAAAAAATTGTCTACAAACCAATAATAATCCCTTGTCCTTGAAAGCACAAGAGTCCATAAGGAAATTGGTTGGAGATAGCCTAGAAACTAGTACATTCCCTCCGAGCTACTCAAAATTCTAATGTAAAAGAAAATGAACCAAGACAAAAGAATACCTGAATTTAGACTTAACGTTATAATTCTTCAACTTTTCCCTCATGTTCCCAGCTATTACTTCAACAGAATCATAGTATCTATGGTTTTTTTCCCTTTTGAGTGCAAGAGCTAGGGAAAATTGGAAAGGATTGAACTCTTCATCATCATTGAGGCTACAAACCCAGGCCAACATTGATAACACAGACTATGTGTCCTTAAATTTCTTGCGTGAAAGAGACCAGTGAGTCTACCCTCTCTGCGGCCTTTCCTTTGTCTCATCTTCATAAAAATTTGTTTTCCTGAACATGTCCTCCCCTAGGGAATCCATCTGCTCTTCGTCAAAAGGCTCAACACCCCAACTCATAGGGATACACAACATATCTCATATAGCTATGGTAGAAATGGTAATCTTGACCCCATGACTCTCAATGGCCTTTGTATTTTTATTAAACTTTGTTTTGCACATATGTCAACCAAATTTGGGCATAGATGCATAGCAAGCAACATAAACTGTGGTAGACCATTGTTCTAGATTTGAAACACAAAACCCTCTGATGGTTCATGCTCCATCATCCTCTGAAATTCTCTTTCCCTAAGGTTTTTAGCTCAGTTAGGAAATAACTGAGGGTCAAAAACATTGTCAGTGAGGTCTTGCATTACCTCTCTTTGGATGTGTTTATCAGGTTGGACCTTCCTACAACATTCAAATGGTCATTATTTTAATGATGGGACATTGGCAAACAAGTTGTGGCCAAAAAGATTAGCATAACTATGTCTTCTATTTGAAACTACGATCTGTCTACCAAAGGTCGATGCTTCCACCATGCCTATACGAGAAAGTTGTAGAGAGCTTCTCTAGTGATAACAACCACTTGCCTATTGCTTCTTTAGAGAAATTTACTTTTTAATGCAATTAATTCTCTTAAGTATCATACATGTAGTTAATGCTACGTCGTTACTATTGGTCTATTAAATGCTGCCACCAATGTGATTTGTGTGGATTTGAGATCCATATCCCTTGGGAATTCCAAGAATGTCATGAGAATGGAATTAGTACATTCCCTCCACCGCCTTTTTACAAATGAATTTATTGCATCAAAAAGCATGTTTTCATCATATGAAACATGCTGAGGTGATACATGATACCCTTGAAAAGACGTGCCCATTAATTTTTCAGAGTTTAGCAAATTAATCCATGTCTTCTCTCATTAATAAGCCATCTAGCATTGATGATAAAAAAGGAAACATGTCAACCATCAACATACAAGAGTAATAACTCCCAACTTCCAAATTTATTTCTCAAGGAATTATGTTAGATTCTTCGTATAATTCATCCATCCTTCTCTGTTTCGCCTTCAAAATTTCCTGTTGCCATCTGACCAAAAATAGACCTTTCGTTGGTTCAGTTCACCAACTCACCTTTCTATATATAGCTATCCCACCTTTTGCAATATTCATTCAAAACTATTGTCTCTTTCGTTTACCAAGCTCTCAACTTATTTTCATTCTACCATAATTCACTGCTTATTAGAATGTTTACTAGCTTAGGCACTCCCATTTGTCTCCTCTCACAAAGGCCACAATATTGCTTTGTAGGAGAGGTCACTAGTGACATAATTAAGTTCCTAGTGAAGAAATGTCACCACCTCGTCATGGTTGCATTAAAGTGGGTAGTTGGCTAAGATTTCATTGATGATGAAAACTAGCTTCAAAGCAACTACAATGTGCTTTCCCACTTCAGGCCTCACTATTGGAATTGAATGTGTCCAAGCCCATGATAATTAGTTTTTCCACTAGATGTTCAACACTTCACTGATGGAGGGACTTGGTGAGGTAACTTGCAAGTTGCTATCCCAGGCATTGGTATACCAAGTGCCATGGATCTTCCTAGGTACGTGGAATTTGGAGTAGATGTACCTTGGTTGCCCTTCCTTTTTGACTTTCGCACTATGGACCTTGAGAGCACCACTGCTCTTTTCAACTAGTAGCCAATTTTCTGTTGTGGGAGTACAATGTGGAGTGCATTCTAAGACTCGCCTGGAGGAAGTACTTCAACTTTTTGTGCAGATTCATGGTGAGTAGACCCTAGGTCTACGTTGTGTGGCCTGTGTGCATCTTGTGTTCATCCCCATTTTGTAACTTGTCAAATGAAAGACCGAAGAAGAAGAACTTGATAATGAGCCCTTTCCTTTGACCACAATTCCTGGATGCTTAACTTTATTGGTTTTTGTGCATTGCCTCAAATTTGATTCTTTTTTCTCGCTAATTCTTTTGGGTTTTGCTTGAGAGAACTTCATGTTAAATCTGAGCCTTAGACCATACATTATATTGTAAATTTTCAATGAATATAATATAATACAACATTTCATTTCTTTAGTGTTTTTCTTAGATGGCTTATTCTCAAAATTAGAATGTATTTACAAAAAATTTACATATGGTACATAACTGTTAATATTTTTTAAAGAAATGCATATTTTAATGGAATAACTTTAGATAAATACCGTTCACCAATATGTCTAGACCATTTCCTTCCATTTCTTCAAGTTCGTGTGTGTGTTCTTTTCCTTGCAAGCGCTAATTTGGAAGCGTCCCCTCCATAGTGCTTCAAATTTTGTGTGTTGTACTAGTTTTGCAGTATGCTCATCATACTTTAGCACTAAGCTCCCTTCTTTGAATTCTAGGTTAGAAGTCTTTTTGTCGAACTAGCATACTTTAGTGGTAAAGTACACTCATCATACTTTAGCACTAAGTTCCCTTCTTTGAGCCTATTAAGTCCCCTTCATCTGTGGTGTTTGGATGTCTCAAAGAATCTTAGTCTAGAAAAACACTCTCCTACGTATCTTTCTCACAAGTTATGAATGAAAATACTAATGGTGTTATCATTTATCTTCAATTGTTCTATTGAATGTATGATTTTTTTTAGCTTTAATTCAAAGAGCTGATTAAAATTCTTGAAGGGGGTTATAGATTTTGTAAGGATTTGCATAGGATTTATAAGGGGTGAGTGTTTTCAAACATTGTGAGTTTTCATTAATGTAAAGAACTATGAAAATAGTCCACCCATCTCTAAATTTAGTAGCTTATATATATTATAGGTTCATATGTATTTGACTCTGTTACTCCAATTGATGAGACACTAGTCTGTTCATTAGAAAATCTTGCATAAAAATGAGCAATTAGCACACTTGGCCATGGATTTAAAATAAGAACAAAAGTTATCTAGAAAAATTTCTCAAGTATAGTATATAGGTTTGGAATATCCCTAATGCTTAGCAAAAGGATATTCATTCATTTAAATAGGAATAAATCTGTCAAATCTATATTCCTATTTAAATGAAGTGTGTTTATTTGCAATAAATAGGAATCAATTTGTGTATAAATGTGTTACCAATTAGATATACCTCATATGAATAGATTAGGGAACACCCTCCTAGTTTCCACAAAGCTTAAAGTGAAGGAGTAAGGACCTCAAAAGCCTTTACTTGTTGTGCTGGCCACTAACCTTGTAGTTTTTTCACTATAGGAGTTGGCTACTCTTTAGAGAAATGCTTGGTTCTGCTAGAAAAATTACCAACAAGTTGTTGTATTTTGTTCCTATTTTAGAAGGCTTTTTGTGGAAGTCCTAGATTTTTTTGGAGGTTTTTTCCCTTTGGGAAATGTTTTTGCTATTGGTTTTCACTGGTTTCCCCCTATTTCTTTAGGGTGGGGTCTTAAAATGGGTATTTACTTCCTAGCTATGTTTTGGGCTAGTCTTTTTTTACTGTAGGTCCTTTTCTCTATAGATGTTCTATAACTAGTTCCTAGCTTCGGTCAAAATATTTGGTTGTTAATGGTCCTATCTTGTCTCACTCCTCACTATTCTTGCTTTTAGAGGTTTCTCATTTTCAGAACCTCCTCTCTGTTTCTTTGATGGTTACTTTGTAATGGGTATCGACCCTTTCAGTTTTATCATTACCAAAACATATAATATATAAATTATTATTCATTTAAAAGTTTTAAAATTAAAAATTAAAAAATATTACTAAATATTTAGAATAAAAAAATTGTAAACTCTATAATAAGTTTTTTGTTTTTCTTATTTATTTTCTTACAATTTCTTTTAATTTACATATTTTTGCTAAACTTTGATGAACAAGGTAAAATTAAGATAAAACTAATTTTTATTTTGATCCATTTATGACAATAAAGTTAGTATTAGTTATTGATTACTCCTTGTTTTAAAGAAGCTACAAGAAGGCATGAATTATTGAAAAGAAGGTGGGACTTATTGAGAGGTCAATTATTAATTGCACTGGAGTGTGATCCTACAAAGAATTGTGTTCCTTCTTTACTATTAGACTTATTTATTAGTATTATAGTGGTGAAATTTTCATTTACATACATCAAAATTTGATTTCACTTAACCCTATACCCTCAACTCTATACCCAATACACTAAAACCTATACCTTATACACTCAACCTTATAGCTCCTCATACCTAAAAACTATCCCTCAACCCTAGTCCCTAAAGCCTATACACTAAACCCTCAACCCTAAAATTTATACCCTCAACCTTAAACTCTATACCCTAAAACCTAAACCTTATAACCTCAACCCTAAATCCTAAGTAATTTAGACCTAGAGAGAGGAGGGAGGGAGAGGGTGGAAGTGAGAGGTAACACCCTAGAGAGGGGGGAGAGAGAAAAGAGAGATGAAGAAAGGGAAGGATCGATAAAGAGTGGGAGAGAGAGAGAAGGTAAGCAAGAGAGGTGAATTTCCTTTTATAAAATGTGGGTGCATTGTAACACTCTTTTATTTTTGTTTTATTTTAAAAGTTTCAAGCCTTTGGCTTCAATTTTCCTTGAGATTTCAACCCAAAGGGTTGGAGTTAATTTTCAACATTCAAAGACATGTTATTACAAATTGTAAAAAATTGACATAATCTCATGTACATTCTGGTTTGCATGAGGCATTGTGTGAGACCTTGTTAAGGAGGAAATTCTAGACATGTGACACTCCACCCTACCATATTGGGTCATGGAGCCCCATATTGGGTCATGAAGCCACAAAAACACAAGGCCTACTCTCCAACCTACAATATTGGGTCATGGAGCCCCATGGGCTCTCATCAAACCCCCGAGCAAGAAAATGCATTGTCCACCACTTTGATCAATAGTGAAACAAATATTCTTATCAAACTTAATATACAGCCTATCATTCCAACAACTCCTTTTTGAGGTTGAAAGAAATAATAAGTAAAAAGGTGCATCTAAATTGAAATAGCTATATAACAGTGAACATTTTGTTTTGCAAGAACATATGTAGGAATTGAATGCACTAGATGCATTTTGTAGGAATCTATTTCACTAATATATCACTAATGCATTTGACTGCAAAATATGACGAAACTGTCCGACAAAATATGTAAAATTCGATGTTCGTTGGGTGCTTGTAAAATTTGATGTGTAATTTCCAATTGTTTCGAAAGTTTATCCCCGACGTCCGTCGAAATATCGACGAACCGGTGTTCGGCAAAATGTCGGCTATTTTTTCGTCAATGTTCGAACAAACATGAAAAATTAAAAAATCAAATTGTGGCGACATAAAGAAAAGTGAGTTCGCGATGTATTGCGACGGTGTTTTGCTCTACTTGAGACAGTTTGTGGAGAACTACGAAAGATTTTCCGGGAAAAATCAGAAAAAATTCAAGAAGATATCACCAGGTTGAGGATAGTCATTGTCTTTTTGCAGAATTCAGTTGTGAAGTCAGATTTGTAGTTCCAGGTTTGAAAATCATATTTTAAAGCAATATCTCATCAGATTTCATTTGTAGAGGTTAAGGGTTTTGAGAATTTCATGTCCAGATTTTGTTGTGTGGAATCACCATAAGATCACAACGGAGGAACAGATTCTTGTGAATGTAATTATGTGATCCATAACTGTATTGGTCATTTGGCATAGTTGTGCTATAACAAATACAGGATGCATTCATGTGTGACCCAAGTTTAATGTGGCTATTTTGTGATAGAAATGGAGGCACTCATATAATGTAGTTAATTCAGGTTGTATAATGTAGGTGTCAATAATCATCATTGGGTGCATTCAGGTTGTCTCAAGTTTAACAGGATAGGATGTGAGTATATTTGATGAAGAGTGATTACCTCTTGCTGCAATAAAGAGCCTATAACTCTGGTTGATATCGCAGTGGTTGTGTTATATCAATTGCTGTAGTGCATTCCAAGCACAACCCATGTTTAATGGGCTATTCTGAGAGTGATCAAGATTTTCTAAACCTTATGAATGTTACTTGACATATATTTGCATAATCTAAAATTCCTTGAGAGGCTTTTGAAGTATCAATGTATCCTATATAGGGTTTAGAATGATTTCTTTTAATTAAAAAAATAAATAAATGATGTATTTTCCTGTAATTAGATAATGTGGAGATCTCATAAATCTGCCCCAGCACACTATCCTCTTGTAGCGTATTCATTACTCGGCTACTAGGTTTTGCATGTGACATCTTTAATACTCGCTGCGGCCACTGGCTTTTAAATAGATCTCAGTCTTTGCTTTAATCCTTTTCATGGTAACCCTTGGGTTCCATAATCCACCTTCAATCTCTTCTAAGAACGTTGTCTTAAGCTAGACTGCATAGTATGCATATAAAGCAAGTCCTTCATACCTGCCATTGTTCCAAACCACCACTCACTACTTTGCTTAAAAATTTTCCTCCATAAGCACAATATCATGTTTTAAAATGATGGTTGCCAGTGATTGACCATTAAGCTCACCACTTTCATCATGAAGATACAATGAAAGTTTTGTCTTCAAACTCAAGGCATTATGGAAGATAACATTGTGAATTGTTTGTTGTGTGCGATTCAATTTTCTTGCACATTTACTGCTTTGCTAACTTCCTTTAAGACTGGGTATTGCACCCTCAGCTGCAATCTCAAACAGCTCACTCACTATCACTTGAAGATTCCTTTCATGAGCATCCTTCTATAAAATCAAACTATGCCCTATAAATTGCCTACTTACTATAAGGGACTCATTGTTTCATGTTATTGTAGTTCTTAAGATCCTTCAACCTTATTGACACTACTTCACAGTCCACAAGGTATTATTCACTATTCTCCCATCTTTGATGAGTCTCAAAACACTGCTCAAACATGCAATCCACTACCTCCATTATACATTAATGGCTAAGAAGAAACATTGAACCTATGATTACCACTGTTACTTCATTTGGACAGTCATTTTTTGATTGCATTTTCCTTGTCTAACACTACCAAAAGGCATTTGAAAAACCCTTAAAAGATTGACAAGGGGTAAGGAAACTCCCGCGTTAAAATCTCCACTTTACTATGCAAGGTTTGAGCTTTATTATCTTGTCAACTTTGCTTGCTTTGTTTTATTGTCACATCTCCAGTGAAATTTGTCATTCTTCTTACCGTGGAGTGCATTTACAAATGTCGATGAAATACATAGTGTGCTTGTTATTGGCTACAATCTTTAGATTGCGGGGCTACTGTTATTACCTACATTGTCTCAATCTTTTACGGTATTGGAACCTCACTAATCCGCTATAGTTATTGTTTATGTTTCTATGGAGGCCTAGGGTTTGTACCCTAATCATGCTCTTACCAATGCTTCTGTTGTTTTTATTAGGGCTGTCTCAATGTTGAGGGCCCTAGGGATAAACTCGTCATAAGAAGTGACACATTGCATCTTTAACTAAAAGGATAAATCTGTATTGACATTAGCGATGATGATTTTGACTTGTTGCTCCTTAGGAATAGGTCACTTGCTCTTACTAGCTCGCTACCTCCATTGTAGGAA
>VDFB02371144.1:0-31368 GCA_007258455.2 Sequoia sempervirens
TCACTGCTCAAACCCCTGTCTTTTGTTAAGTCTATTTGTGTTTTTGAGTTTTTTAGAGAAAATTTATAGATAGAAGAGAAGGTGCGCATCATATAAAAGCTCACAGAATGAAAACTTGAGCAAATCTAATCAAACTGAAATTGTAGAAGGTGTTTATTAGCATCAACAATGGATTTAAAACATACAAACATACCTGAAAGCCTCCAGATTTTTTATATAAAAATTCCGATCAAAATAGTGAAGAACTGACAAAAACTGGAGTAGAACGTTACAAATTGCAAAGTTTAATCTGAAACTGAAGCCAAAGAGAAGTACAAGTAGGGCGCCCAAGATCATGAAGAGAGATCCTCAGAAAGAAGACGTTTCTCCAAGAAAGCCAAAAAAAACCTTATTTGCAAGTGCCACGCCCTTCACAGAAAAAGAACCAGAAACCATCTCTGAAGGTGCGCCCAAACAGCCATGAAGCTTGCCATGGTGAAGGAAGAACACCAACCAATTAACCCTCTGTTTCTGATGAAGAACACTACAAAAATCTGTTGAAGCACTGCAGAACTTCTGAAATGAAGCTCTCTAAATCTGCACCAATTCAGCTGATCTCTCACAGCCTCACAAGTGCTCACACTGAAGAGATTTCGTTCTCCAATGGTGGATTTGCTGCAAACCTGATCACAGGATGAAAGCAAGGGAAAAAACCTCCAAGGCAAAGTTGAAATATTCAAAAGATGAGTTTCTCATTGCCTAAAACCCTTATATAGAAAAAGGTATGCATTTTCAAGAAGAGGCTATATTTTAGGTCATTTAAATATTTTGAAATAACCTCAAGTCCCTTTCCATAGTTTTGACTTTAATTTTTGGCCCCCTCCTTAAGTGATTAAATGATATAATTTAAAATCACTCACTTTAGACTTATTTAAGTGATATAAAAATAATAAAGTCAATTTGACTTTATAAAAATACTTTAAGTTAAATAATAACTTAAATCACTTAAGTAAGCCTAACTTCCCCAAAACTCAGCAGAATTCAGTGTCGTCAGAAGCAGACAACTCCTGTACTGCCAAGGCCTACAATGAGCCAATCCCGGAACACGAAAAATGAGAACGACCAAACTCTCCAGAAGATACCACTGACCCTCTAACCAATCCAGTTAGCCCACAAGGGTCCAAGAAATAGGCTAACACTCTGCAAACAAGATCATGCTGAAAAGGACATACAATTTAACAAGAGAAATGTTCCAGAGTATTTATAACAAAGTAGAGAGTTTCTAGTTTAATAGACTAAACTAGAAACATGAAGGCCTAACTATAGAAAATAAGAACATTGTTGATAACATCTTTAATTATCTTAAAAAACCCAAGTGTGTGTGAATAATTTTTTTTCTTTCTTGGAGCATGTTGAACCTTGGCACCATAAATTGAGCATTAAGCTACTTAGATTGGGTTAACCTTATGAACTACCTGGACATTACCTCACTTTCATTCAAGTTTCTATAGCCTTGACAAAGTTGTATTTGTGGTTCTCTTCAAGATATTTCTCTATTACTAGCCAAGTGTTTATAGTCTTGACAAAAAAAAAAAATTGCAAAAGACTTTAAGCCTATATATATTAAATTATGAAGTTGATTACATACATACCATCTAATTAGTATAGCCGGTATTTGGAAGAAAACCATTACAACCCTTTTGATGTGGTAGTTATAGTGGCTTCAATGATCCACAAAAGGCTACTAAAAAACCTATAAACTTCAGATACATGGATCTTGTCCTGTATTAGTTTAGGTTTCAAGGCCACCAACAAAACTATTTTTTCAAAACAAAGTAAGCTACGACAAAATATGGCATATATTCTCATTCTTGCATTCGAGGTACGCCAATTGAATTTTGATGATGGCAGAGCCCTTGGGACTAGATCATGTCGAACGTGTGACAAAAGGAAGGAGATTGGAAAGTATACCTCTTTGATTCTTATTGCTAGACATTCACCAATTTCTTTCACATTATGTTCCATTTCCCTATTAAGGAAGCGGCCATTCTGCATTTCCAAGGCTTGCTTCGAATCCATCATAAAATACAACAAAGGCTAGCTTGTTCTTGAGATATTATCAAGGAAATAAGTTTCCTATATATCATTTGTTTTTGAAGAGGTCATACTACTTGTCTGTATTTTCTACCACTTCCCCTTATAAGAAATCTTCCTTAACATACCGTGCTTGATCGATTATGTCTAAGATGCTCTCTACAATGCTAGGGCAGTCTATTATAAACACTTGATGCATACGGGCATGGTCAAAGGGTCTAGAAATTGGTATTTCCCATTGTCGAAATGGGATTGACACTATGTAATTCCTCAGCCTATAATCTAGAAGCTTTTGCGTGCATATTCTCCTTTCTCTTTCCATTTTAAGCACCTCCAAATGAAGAAATGCAATGTGGAGAAAACAGGGGAGGTTCTTCATTTAATTACCAATTTTTGACATGGGAGATCTTGTTAATCACACCAAAGATGTGAATGCATGGCAAATCTTGGAACACGCATCAATGTGTGAACGAAGGAGGTCCTTTCAATGATGTAAGGTGATGCAGCATAATCTTTAATCGTTTCATCCTGCAAAACCTAAGTGTGTTAGCAAAAAACAAGCCGCCCGATAATCATTAATGATATCAAGCAATTTAAGGCTCATAATTATATTATGAGCAACATTCTCTAGAGAGAATATCCCCTAATTTAGGGAATAATTTTATGGTGGCATGAGTATATGTAGTGACTTTCTCTGCTTGATTGCAACCCTAATTAGCAAGCCAATCTACTAGATTGTTGCCCTCCCTATAGCAATGAAAAAGATCATAAGTAGTGAATTGATCCAAAATTAACCAAACTTGCATGAGGATATATTGAAGTTTCCAGTTTATGATGTTCCTTTGTCTACAAGAATTAATTATGATAAGAGAGTATCCTTCAATTATGATATTGCTTATTTTTATATGTCTAGCCATTAGTAAACCCTGAAGAAGAGCTTGAGCTTTAGCCACATTGTTTGAACCTAGAGGTAGTGAAAGAGATTTGGCACTAATAATGTTTCCCAAATGATCCTTGATTACAAACTGCTTCCTAATCTCCCTAGGTTTCCTCTTGCAACTCCATCAAAATTCAATTTAGTCAATCCTTTAAGAGGTGGAATCTAGGATATCTTACTTCAATCAATTTTTTGGTTTGCATGTTGAAACATGCTACCTTGGAAAGGTAATTGAATATATGTCCACTCTTTATGATTGTTGAATCCTAATTTGTAAAAGATGAACCAATTTTCTTGTTCTTTTGTACAAATACATTGACTACTTCTGATACAAACGTCTCTAATTTGTGAGAGGTTTGGTCCAAATTTGATGATTGTTGTCTAAAGATTCTTCTATTACACTCCCACCATATGCTCCATAATACCATAGGTGGTGTGACTCTCCATAAACTTGAAAAAAGTGAATATTTGTACAGAATGGGCCAGGTGGAGAATATTCCAAAATAGTATTTGGCAATGGTGCAAACCAGTTTAATTTAAGCATGATTGTTGACCAACTTTTTTGTGAAAATGAGAAATTCAGAAAAAGGTGATCAACATCCTCTAGTTGATCTCCACATAAAACACATTTGAAAGGCCCTTTTATTCATAGTTTTGAAAGCCTTGAGCTTGTTAAGATTATTTTCTTTAGGACTAACCAAGAGAAATAACCCACCTTTGGGAGAATCATGTTGTTCCTAGAAAAAGAGAAAGCTCTCTAATGCTCTGTGAGATCACCTTGATTGATTAATGACTTATATCCTTGTTTAATTGAGTAGTTTCATGATTTGGAGGGAGCCCAAATCAGCCTATCTTGTTTTGAAGATAGGAATATCTCTTTGGAGGATAAGATTTTTTGTAATATTTTTTTTTCATGATTTGGAATGGCATATTGTTGAAGTAATTCCATGTTACTACCTAAGAGTTAATAGTTGGTGTATCAAATTAGTCTTGAACTTTCACTCCCCATAACGTTGAAAGGATTTTTCATGTGGAATTGAGTTCTTGAATGTTCTTCAAAGGAGTATGGCCTTTCCAAGAATCATCCCAAAAGAGTGATTGAGCTCCATCATTGACTTCCCAGGTGAGATAAGGGGAAATGGCATCTCTACATGTACAAAGGAAATTCCACATTTCCAAGCTTGTAGGGGGATTTGACACTGTAAAGATTATGATTAAGGAGAGTGAATCTAGATATTTACTCTGCAGAATTCTACACCACATTGTGTTGGGCTTTGAATACATATTTCATACCAATTTGGCACCTAATGAAAGTTTCCTAGCTTCCAAGTTATGGATCCCTACACCCTCTTTAAGTAAATTGTTGCATATTGTATATAATGAAACCATGGGTATTTTCTTTTTCTTATCCAAATTACCTCACCATAGGAATTGTCTAATTATTTTCTCAATTTTATGAATGATAGATTTAGGAGCTTGGAGCATTGCTATATAGTAATTTGGTATTGCTTGCAGCACATTTTTTACCATTAAAAGCCTACCTACTAAAGAGAGTCATCTCCCTTTCCATGAAGAAATGTTGGCTTGAATGCTAAGGATTACTTTTTTCCAGTAAGAGCATCTATAATTGGAACCTGTGAAAAAAGGGAATTCCCAAATATTGATATGGAAAATGGTATATTTGGAATCCCATAGACTAAATTATTTTTCCTTTCAACAAGTTGTTTGTGTTAAATATGTAAATCTTATATTTGGTTGCATTAATCATTTGTCCTAATGTAGAAGTATACTTTTCTAAAACCTTTTTGATTTGTTTTGCTTCAGATAAGGAGGCCTTTCCAAAAATGATAAATGTAGGTATTTTGTTGGATTGTATAGAGTGTGGCACTTCATGGGCCACCAAAGCTCCTTCTGAAGTTTCTCTATTGGGGACAAACCCCTTTTGCTCCTTAGAAATGATCTTGGAGATAAAAGGAAGAAGCCTCAACTAAATAGCTATAGTAAAAATCTTGTATATTGTGTTGCACAAAGAAATGGGTCTAAAATCAAAGAAATATTTTAATTTTTTTACCTTTGAAATGATTTCCATTTGAGTAACATTGAATTGTTTCAGTAAGGTTCCTATTTTTCTAGACTCTTCCAAGGCTCAAAGCAACTCTATTGAGATGAAGTCCCAACACTTTAAAAAAAAATCTTGTTGTAAATCCATCTAGGCCCAAAGCTTTATCAGGTAGCAAAGAGAAAACTACTGCTTTGATTTCCTCCATAGTAAAAGGTTAAATCATATTTGAAACAAAGAAAATTGGAACCCTAGGTCAAATGTGTGAACCTAGGATTCAATATTTTGGGTTTGTTATGAGTTTTTCTATTATTTCATTAAGATGGAGATCAACAAGGTGAGTAGATTGACTTTCAACCATGAATGTGAAACAATCAGACCTGAAACTCCATCCTATTGGGTCTCATAATGATTTGGAATTGACTTTCTATGATTAACCTAATTATACTATATGACCTAATATGTAAAATGCAATAATCTAGGACAATTAGCATACTAAAACAGTAACTTGTTGTCACATCCCTGCCAGCAAGGACCCCCTTCACGTGGACAACAAAATAAATAAAGAATGAAGAGATAATTTGGGGAGGTCATGATATTTTTCATGAAGGACCCAGTAGAGATAAATGTGTTATTTATGGAGCTATCTACCCCTCACACAATAGGAGACAACTCGAATTAAATGGGAATGGGCTTGGGTATGTTGGGAATTGTTGCAGGGCATGGCATCCCAACTCTTTAGCTGTCCATATGATAGGTCGTTTGCAAAAACAAAGGCATTTAGTTAATTTAAAACCTTTAGGACTCTCTGACCTGATCATTCAAGTTTGGGTTGGAGGGTAGAGTGACACCCATAAAAAAAAAAAAGAATGCAAAGAGAAGTGAATGTGAGGAGAAAGGGGTTGGCATGTAGAGAGAGAGAGAGCTCAAGGAAATGGCACGCAAAGAGGAGGAAGGCAGGAAATGTTTTGAAAAATGATGGAAGAATAGGAGCAGCCAAGACCGATAGTAGGAAGAATGAGGGTGGGCATAGCTATTTGAAGGTGCGAGAGAGGAGATTTGGAAGAAAACATGAAGAGGGATAGAGTCAGAAAAAGAAAACATAGAAGATTTCAACACCTACACTAGACATTCTTTACCATTGATTTAGAGCTAAGTACACTCTCTCCTCAACATTTCCTTCCTAAAATAGTGATTAATATCATAATCATCCACTTCCACAGTAGGAAAATAATTAATTTAGGTGGATTGATTGCTTGTCTATTGTCATCTACCATTCTTTGAGACTTTTCTTAAACAGTTCATGTGTCTTACGCTTGCCTTCATTTTCCTTAGAAATTGGCTATGCAGTTGACATTCTTGTTCATGGCTATTTGTTTTATATTATAAACACCTAGGAAGTTGTTGCAACTAGAAAGAGGGTATGGAGGCCATCAAAACATAATTAAAAATGGGTTACTATCAAATGTTATGCTTGTTGAAGCCACTATCACTCACTATATAGTCCTCACGTCAACTAATTCCTTGAGAAGAATTTATGCACAAGCTCTCTCATGAATGATGTAATGCCCCGCCACGCAACCCCAAAAGAAACTAACAAATATAACATTTGTGGATTTTTTTTTAAAGTAACTAACATGCAACAATAGAATCCAAAGCTCTCCAAATGAGATCACAATATCAACCAACAATCAAAATCCAAGGGCACCTTTTGTCAACATCAATAAAGTTGCCATGAGGCATATATGCAACACTGAATAGCTGAAAAGAGGCCTCAACAACAACATCAATAAGCAATTGCCTCAACAACAAAAGATACAACCGCTTCTAGAGGTACAATAACTTGAAGGGGAACCAACAAGAAAGCATGAGTGCCTAAGGGTGGAGTGTCATCGCATGGCCTTCATGGACTCACCAGACTACCTATAATCTAGGAGCCACCTCCATCTATGATTAACCAGACATCCTGTTTCAAGGTATCGCCCCATAGGGTGACTCATGCAGAGCCATCCACCTTCTGTGAAGACAAGGTAGTGACCTTACCGAACAGGTCTTCCCACCTGTCCTTAGCCTTTGGGAGCGCTAACGGCATGGGTGAGGTGTATATTTTTATCTTGTTATGTGATAACTAACCCAACCCACTAAGTAAATTAATTAGGTTTTCACTTGATTAAACTCTCAAGGGTTACCCTGGACCAACCACTTTGGGCGTCGGACCCCCACTAAGAGCCACTCCCCCTTACCAGCAACAAAATATCAAAACCACAAACAGGAATCCAACTTGCACAAGATACCAAAACCAAACAAAGTATCAATCACCACGTGAGGCATGCACCATCTCACGTTAGAACTTCATAGTAAAGAAAACCACTTTTCAAGGCTTGACCCACCAAAATCAAATTGAACATAAGAGAAATTGTTTACTAAACCAAAATGGAGACCAATTATGAAGCAACATAATCTTTCCCTTCCTCTAGAAGCCCAAGAAGAACCACTACCCAAAAACCCACAACAAGGGTAAAACGAAGCAACACAGTTCCAACACACATCTTCAACATATAAAATCTCCTCAAAACAAAATCAACTCAAAAGGAAGTCACATCAAGATAGAACCATCAAAATTATCCGTTAATTCAACACGAGCAAGCAATCACCACAACCATGAAATTCACTTTTCCAAGCAACCTCACAATATGTCCAAGTCAAGAAAATCATATACTTACTTTACACAATACAAGCAATAAAGAAACCAGAATCTAGAATGGGATTACAAGCAACCATTTCAACTTTACTAAATAATTAACTAAATCAAAAGATAATAAAATAAATGATTGCAAACTAACTATTCTTTAATTGATACACATGAATTTCCTACGTGTAACCATTCTAAAATAAGTTGATACCTTTCATTTAGAAACAACTTAATATAATTCCTTTTTGGGGAAACCACAAAACATGCTTATGTAAACAAACCAATATTAATGCTAAGGTGTTGACTAATTATGTTTATAAATGAATAACGACTATAACCTAATATCGCACTATAGGAAAAATATCCATCATGGTTCATAGTATATATATATATATATATTCAAAACTACTTGTTTTATGACTTTAATTAGAACCTTAAAATCTAATCTCAATGTAACACTAATTTTACTAAATTAATAAAAATTCCCAAATTTCTTAGTGGAAGCCAATTAAATCTAAATTTATAAAAAAAATCAACTTCTTTAATTCTAAATTAACTAATTATATTTAAAAAAATAATTTTGTAGCTAATAAATACCATATACCATATACTTATTTTTTAAAATTTCCTCATAAATTCCAAATATTTAAAGAAACTATCCTCTCATCTTTTTTTTTAAGACTATAAATATTCTTTTTTAGAAGTCTGAAAAAGTCCTAATAGGATGGAACATTTCCTATATATATATATATATATTAAAACCTCCACATTAATATTTAAAACTATGACTAGTTCTGTTTATAGCTAATATTGTGTGAATAGGATTCAAAGTTCTGCACTCTATGGAGAAAGAATGTTTCCTTATAGGTGAATAAGACACCATAGATTTTACGAGTTCTATTTTGAAGAATGTCATTCCATAGACTATCTACTTGTCTTCTACGTACCTTTTCATTATGTATCCTGGGTAGCTTTTATTGCTTGAAGTGGTGGATTAAGCTCATTCTGATGGCAAGATGATGTTTTTATTTAAAATAAAGTTGTAAGGTGAGCTGATTGTGGAAATATAATCATGAAGTTTCTTTGGTGATTAATTCAAGTATGAATTCTACCTTTAAATGACTCTTACAAATAAATTAGAGATATAATAAAGAATTTAGTTTATGGCTGCATAATAATATAAATGATAATGACTTTAATTAATGGCACTCAAATCACATCATATTGAACAATTTTAAAAGATGCAAATGAACACTTTTGGTAATCCACTTCAAACCTACGGATAGGGTATTTATATGCCTATAGATGTTTGTCTACCTCTTAAATATGAACCTTTATATTGGACCTATCAAGTGACTTTGAATAAGGGGTATCGTAAGTAAATTAATGGTAGTATGATTTTGTAATACTCAAGAGACAATTACCTCTTAGTATGATGGTTTTGTTGATTTTGAATTAAGATATAACCTAAATGTAATCATACCAAATAACATCTTTTGTTGTCTCGTTGCTTACCAAAAAGCTCATATTTGTTATGAGTAGCTAGAGTGAATCATTCATATTTTGAGAATTGGATTATTTTAAAAGTATTGGAATTATCATGTGCACAAAGGAAGGATATTATAGCTCTAATAAACCTCAATATATTTGCATAATGAATAGAAGGCACTATCGTTTAATTTGACAATTTTGTTGAGATTGAATTGTGAGATAAATCTTATATAGTATCTCCTGACACCTTATCAATGACCATTGAGGTCAAGTTTAGTTTAAAGGGAGGGTATAAACTAGCTAGTCTATGAACTAAATTATTAGAAGAATGTGTGGGATTGCATTATAGGGTAAAGGAAACTAGAAGATCAAGAATATTATTAATAAGATTAAGTTTTCATATAATTTTCTAATGGATATAGCATTGCCAACAATTGTAAGTATGATTCAAGCAATCATTATAACTTAAAATAAGCTTATAAATACTCGAGTATAAGAACCTCAATAATGAATCTAATATGTGAGTTTCAAATGGAGGTTCTTTCCTATGAGTTGGTGTAAACCAAGGTGATTTTATGTTGAGTAATAAGCCTAGCCCCTACGTTGATAAGATGAATGAATATGAGGGCATTCAAGTTGGTTTATGAATAATAAATAGTGTATATTTTTAATTCAATACTTTGATATCCTTAAGGGGAGGTGTTGTAGTATGGGTTGTTAAGTTATATATGATTTCCTAACTGCTATTAAGCATCATTAATGGAAGAAAACATTAATGGCACCTTGGGTTATGGGAACCTGTGTGTAGGTATCCTTGAGAGACCTTGTAAGGAGAACTACGTGTGACTTTGACCCGTTTGGAAGCAAGAACGTAGGCGGTCCTTAGGCGAAGGATTCCTTTGTGATCTCAAGTTCGTAGGGGGAGAGTTTAGGGGGGGAATAACTCCAAGGGATGGGGTTGTTCCTATATGGTTTTATAATACCTCCTCTGTAAGCTTCAGTTTGAGGCTGAATGGGTATGAATGAGTTAAAGAAATTTAATACTTATATTTTATGCATAATATGCCTTTGAATATTAATTTGAGTTAAGGAAGACATTGAATACTTTATAATGGGTATTTTATTATATGTATATGATGGGTAAAGTCCATCTCGTGTTGGTTCCACGTATCTCCTATGTGTCTGTATGATTCAACTCCATATCTATGTGTTTGTGTATTGGCCCGTGTATCTGTTGATTGAGATTGCAATTCATTTTATGTAAGACATGCCCAAGAGTGAACCTCTTATATTTTTGAGCAGTGACAGGCAGTCATTGGAATGTGCCAATGACCAGTAATGCGGGCTCTTGATCTGTAAACTCCTTACTATGAATCACTTAACAATTGTTAGATTCACCAGGATACAGATTTAATTTAAGATCGAAACTGATGATGCTTGTGAATTGAGCAAATAACAACATAAAATGCAGGAAAGTAAAGAAGCTGATAAAAATCATGCACCAAGAAAAGAGAGACAAATATTTGATTACGGAGTTCACCAGTTTTTGGCTACGTCTCCGGATCCGCAAATAAGCGTGATCAATGCCATTACTATGATGCAACTGCTTTTACATTACCATGGTCTTTCACTGAGTTACAATCCGCTTCCCGCTGAAACACTGTCTTGACAAGAACTTTCTAGCATCCACACTGCCTAGTCCTTATGTCACCTTTACAATGCCTCCAAACACTAAAGCTGCAACTCTCTCTCTCTCAACAAGAGTACATAGGCATCAAGCCTTTACAAATGACTCAAAAGTCGTACAAGTCTCTCAAAGGACTCACTAATTTGTTATCTCCTCCCTAGAGACCACTTAGCCCATTAAAAGAAAATTCTCACTTCCCCATAAACCCTTTACTAAGAGCAAACAACTCTCCAAGAGCTAAAAAAATGAGAACACAAGAGAATTTCCCCAATTCTCCCCAGAGAAAAATTCTCACAAGACTCCTTAATCCCGGAATTCCTGAATCTCTGAATTTCTAAATGAAAAACACCTCTCGCATACCTCCCTTTTATACATGAAGTTGGCTAAAAATGCCAAAACCTCCATAATAAATGCAATAACAAAATAATTTAACCTCCCTAACAATTTCACCATTGAACATTGGCTTATTTGTCCTTTTAAACCACTTTTGTTTTAGTGGTTAGGGATTTGAACAATAAAATAGCCTATTTGTTTAGGCTCGGCCAATATACATCTGACAAAACAAACCGGTCGCTATATATAATTAAAGTCATTTGAATGGCCTAATGGTGGCAATAAATTTTGGGAACCGACGAGTCGGGGGTTCCAACCACGCCTGTTGCATTTTGTTTTCAAACTTCGCTGAACCTTTCATCAAAACAAAGCAAACACTTATAATATTCAAATGCGCGTTGCATGCCACAACGGCCAGCGGGTGTTCCGGGATGTGGCTAGTCACGGGATCAAAACCTGCGGGTATGTTTTTGTTAAATAAAACAAACTTACCAACCGCAGCCGAAAGAGTGAGGAGGAAAGAGGGACATGCGTTGCTCAAACATTTAGCCATGTGTCACAATTTCATTTGCTGTCGACAACCACTTCAACCGACCATTCCACATCAATTGCCACATCATCGCTGACTCATCATGCCACGTGTCCAAGCCCAATTCGCCTGGACTGCTGACTCGGATGCCACCTAAGCTGTCGTGTCACGTTGTACAGAATACTAATGTCATCATATGGATGACACGTGTCAAGCTCTGATTGGTCCACTTTGGAATTCGTACCACGTGCTGACGTCAGCTGTACTGATGATGACATCATCATTGTACCTTCAAGTCCACCAAGTCAACCTAAAACTTTGACTGGCTGTATCTTGTGCATACGAGCTTCATCTTCAATGAAACGAACACCACCGGAATCGTCTCAACAAACACTTCAATTTGACACCGATTTTGACAAATTCTGAGATGATCAATTTTTCACTTCCTGTCGGCCTCTGGTACCCTATTTGACCAAACCTTTGACCAAGCATAACTTTCACGTACGACCTCCTTTTGGCATGATTCAAGTTGCATCGGGATCATGTCATCGAGCTCTATCCATTGATGCCAATTTTAGGAGATTTTGAAGCTGTTGGATTTTTGAGGCCTTCAAGATCCACCTGGATCATTCCTCCCCACTGAGGAACTTTTGGACCTCCAAAAGGTTCTTAATCAGACACGATGTGAGAGAAAACACCTTCCCACTTGTCTAGTATCCATCCACCCTTTCTGTGCACCTGCTTCATCAAAAAGTTGAACAACAATTATGAAAACTGCAATCACATTGCTACCCATTTGCATTTTCTCACATCCTTCTGCATTCATTACCCCAGCTACTATCCATGTACAAAACATTAGCAGCATTAACAAATACAAGGATATAAATGACAATGAGCTAATAATACTTCTAATCCTCTTGATAGGTTTCCACAACAAATCTTCATGTTGTGGCACTGATGATCCCTGAAACACATGATAGTTAGGCTTACAAGAAACTACTTCATTTTCATGCTTCAAATCATCTGCTTTTCCCACCTTTGCACACATGAGTGAAGAAGTTTTCCTCACATACACGAGCTTCTTCATTTGTCCTGTGTTCACCAATGGAGAATCAACTATAATATTATTCTTATCCTTCTTTGGATGAAGCTCTGGATGAAGCTTCCAACAATTAGCTACCTGATGTCCACCTTTCTTGCAATAGGAGCAAGGTGTTTTCAACATCTAGACTTTCTTTCCCTTATCTTTCTTCTGAATTGGAGATGAGTCTTTACACGGTGTCCCTTTCCTGGTTGACTCTACCTTCTTGTACAAAGCCATTCTTTTCCAACACTTGGCAACACTATGGTTATTCAACCCACAAAATGTGCACGATCTTCTATACCATAAACTTTTTACATTGCCAATCTTCTTACATCAAAAGAAACATTGGAACAATCAGCTTTATTATACCTTTGATGGTCACCCTTGGTGCATGCATGCCAAGAATATTATGTGTTCGTCCTTCTCTTGGACATCTTGCATGTGTCACCACTACCTGAAAGTGATGTGCCATCACCTCTCTTAGATTGTTCTTGGAATGGTTCTTCTTTCGAAGAATTTTTTGCATCCACTACCTTGGAGCATTCTCCATCACCATACCCTGATTTCGCATAGCGAGGTCCAACTTCCATCTTCACAGATTCAACCATGCCTTGTCCATGACTACCAAGCCCCTTTCCTTCATAGTCCATCTTGGTTGACAACCTCAATCCAACACTTTGAGATTGTTTCTCAGAATCACCAAGAGAACAAGGAAGAGAATGAGAAGAATGAGGAGCTTTCACCGAGTCTGCATCTTTGACTTTCTTCAACAAGCCTTCTTTTTCAGACTTCCATTCCTCATACATTTCATCAACCTTGGCTTTCATCACCATGAAGGACTTATAGAACTCTACATCAAAGACAAAAGGAAACTGATTTTCCTTACGTGATGACATCTCACCTCACTGCTTGAATTTGCTCCAAGTATTCCACAACCTGCAACTTGTTAGACTAGCTTTGATACCAACTTGATCTGTAAACTCCTTACTATGAATCACTTAACAATTGTTAGATTCACCAGGATATAGATTTAATTTAAGATCGAAACTGACGATGCTTGTGAATTGAGCAAATAACAACATAAAACAGAGGAAAGTAAAGAAATTGATAGAAAACATGCATCAAGAAAAGAGAGACAAAGATTTGATTATGGAGTTCACCAGTTTCTGGCTACGTCTCCGGATCCGCAAATTAGCGTGATCAATTCCATTACTATGATGCAAATTCCTTTTACACCACGATGGTCTTTCACTAAGTTACAATCTGCTTCCCACTGAAACACTATCTTGACAAGAACTTTCTAGCATCCACAGTGCCTAGTCCTTATGTCACCTTTACAATGCCTCCAAACAATGAAACTACAACTCACACTCTCAACAAGAGTACATAGGCATCAAGCCTTTACAAAAGACTCAAAAAGACTCACTAAGTTATTATCTCCTCCCTAGAGACCACTTAGCCCATTACAAGAAAATTCTCACTTTCCCAAAACCCTTTACTAAGAGAAAATAAACTCTCCAAGAGCTAAAAAAATGGGAACACATTTTATAAGAATTTCCCCAATTCTCCCAAAAGAAAATTCTCACAAGACTCCTAAGTCTCCTTAGTCCCAGAATTCTAAATCCCCTGAATGAAAACACTCACTTTTCTCCTCCTTTTATACATAAAATTAAGCCAAATAAGGCTTAACAAAATCATAAATGCATAACCATTGTCTAACAATTCGTAGCAACTCCTTTTATCTTTTGGAACCACTTTTTTTTAGTGTTTAGAGGGTTATAACAAGAATGGCCTATTTTTTTAGGCTTTGGGCCTAACAATGCAACAAAATCAAATAAAGGCCATACATATTTAATTGTTGTTCGGCAGTGCAACGGCCACAATGTTTTTGGCCAACCCGGTCGTCACGGGTTCCAAACTCGTCGGTCGTTTTCAAACAAAATACTAGTTCGGAATCCCCAAGTCATGGGTTCAAAATTCTGAACACACTTTTTTTTTAACAAACAACAATTCAACAAACTATTCAACCAACTCGCCGAGGCCGAAGGAGGGAGATGTAAAACAAAGCCACGTGTCCGCAGGTACAATTCCGCACCCAGAAGAGCGATCTTGTTGGAATTTGAGAGCGTATTACAGCGGCGATGTCGTGGCTGTCATGCCGAGCTCATCATACCCGTGTCAAAAGCAGGTGCGGGCCTGGCGGCTAAGAGGTTTTAGCGACTTCGGATGCCACCTAAGCTGCCACGTCATCATGTACGGACTGTACGGACTTTGACACGTGTCAACATCTAGTTGGTCCACATCAAATTTCATACCACATGCTGACGTCAGCTGTATGGGTGATGACGTCATCACTGTACCTTCAAGTCCACAAGTCAACCAAGAGCTTTGACTGGCCGTATCTTGTGCATACGAGCTCCGTTTTCGATGAAACGAACACCGTCGGAATTGTCTCGACGAGCACTTCAATTTGACGCCGATTTCAAAAAATTCCAAGATGATCAATTTTTCCGCTCCTGTCGGCCCTTGGTACCCTGTTTGACCAAACCTTTGACCAAGCATAACTTCCACCTACGATCTCCTTTTGACGCGATTCAAGTTGCGTCGGGATAATGTCAGTGAGCTCTTCGATCTGAGACTGCTTTTGGCTGATTATGAGACTGTCAATTTTCCAGTCAACCATCTAGCATCCTCGGCCCTTGTTGAACTTTTACCAAGCATATCTCGAGCAAACGAACTCCTTTTGACATGCTTCAAGTTGCATCAGGATCATATCACTGTGCTCTATGCATTGATGCCAGTTCTGGGAGATTTTGAAGCTGCTGGATTTTTGAGGCCTTTGAGATCCACCTGGATCACAAAGTGGACTATGTGACAAGAAGAATTTTTTGTTTACTTTATCACAACTATAGTGAGGTGGATAGTTAAGCATATCCATTCAAGTGAACAACAAAGATCAATATTTAGTTTAATTGGTTTGAACATAGGTAGGATTGATTTTTTTTATCTAAATCACAAATAATTTTTTTTTTTGTTATACCATTATGATTACCATTGAAGTACCAATTTGTAACAATAGTTTGGTAGATCACAATGATGGTTGAATAAAAGATTATTTTATAATTTGAATTTCATGATTTTTGTTTGAGAGAAGGTAATATGAACTTATACTAGTTATAGTTTGTCTTGTGTAATATTTTTCTATCATGTTTTGTGATGTAGGGTTTAGAGTTTAAATAGGTTTGGCCATAGAAGATGATGTGAATCTTTCTCCTTTGAACCTATGGATAGTATCATCTTATTACTATATTAGCTATAGTAGTTACAATTTTTCTTGTATAATATTTTGTTTGTCATGTTTTGTGATGTAGTGTTTATAGTTTAAATAGGTTTGGCCAGTAAAGATGATATGTATCTTTCTCCTTTGAACCTACAAATAGTAGTATATTATTACTATATTAGTTGTAGTGGCTACATTTTATATTGTATATGTTGCAAGTATGAAGGTGTTGTCATTGATATCAACTGGTTTTTTTTTGTCATTGATGCCAACTATGTGTATGGAAGCTGGTTATTGACTGCATATGTCGAGCATATTGAGAAAATTGTAATAAAGAAGGTTTGCAGTTTGTGCATGTATAATTGAGATGTTGAAGAAGTGTTGTGAGTACATGAAATTATCCTTATGTTTCTACATCTAGAAGGGTGTTAGAGTGAAGTAATGTGTTGAATTGATGTCTTTGGTACTTGGTCTCCAAGTGCTTTTGAGAAAATTTGATAAATAGTGAAAACAATGTTATGCAGGTATTTAGTGTGTGGTCCAGGATGTGCTTCAAGTTTCTTTCAAGATGATGCTATGCTTGTGTGGATGTGAGGTATTGATCATGGCTATTGGTAGTTTCTATATCTATAATTTGGGTTTTTGGATCATCATATAGTGCGAGATATTTTCACCAGTGTGTGATCTGTGCATTTCGGTGTGTCTAGTTGTGGTTTGGGAGAAATGTATTTTCTATGTATTTCTCCACATTTTGGTTTCAGAACTTGCAACTCTGAGAATATGTTGATAAGGTTGTTCTCCTTCTTGGTTCAAGATGATTTGAGATTTGGTGTTGTTGTTGATGAGTTTTTTTAGCTAGATAGTGTATTATAGTGGCTGATAGGGTTATTCAAATGTACCAAATGATCATGCTTTTCAAGTGAAGTTTGTTGCAAATATTTTGGATGAATATATACATGTGTTCAAATTGCATACTCCAGATCATGTTCAAGTGAAGTTTGTTTTTCAAAAATATTGGACTAAGTTAAGGATGTATGTACTTAATTGTTTTATGTGTTTGCATGGGTGTTGGTTGACCTTATGTTAAGCACTACTTGTGAAGTTCATAGAAGCGTGTTGAGGTGTATTAGAACTCATTTAGGTCCTCATTAAGAATGTGTTTGGGTCTCCCTCATTCTCTTCCACCACGGGAATGCTTTTGTATCAACCTAATTTGACTTTGTAACTACAAATTGTGTATGGCCGACCTTGGGGGGGTTTCAAGGTTGAAGATGGTATAAGCATGTGTTGAGATACATTTGTGAAAGACAAGATAGATGCGAGATAGTGATGTGTGATGCGATTTTAAGCAGATCAATGTGAATTTTGAAGTGTTGAGTTCCTGAAGGCAATGAGCTACACTAAGATAGTTTTCTCTTTTTAACAACTCTCTTCTATCTTCTTTGTAATTCTCTGGCAATGAGCCCTCATTGGACAGTGTGTCTTGTCTTGAAAGTGAGCCTTTCTAGTAGTGAGCCTTTGTATTCAATTTTAGAATTCTTTATATTGTGAGCTAATCATCATTGTGGTTTTTCCCTCATTGAGTTTTCCATGTAAATCTAGTGTTCTTGTGTGTATGGTTTTGTTGCTTCTTGTTTATGTTTCTACTCTTAATGATTAATCACACTTCTAGTGCAAAGGTTATATGAATGCTTGTATATCTAACTTATGTTGAGGGTTTTGATTGTTAACATTGCTACAATTGATTCACTCCCCTCTTAGTTGTCTTGTCTAATAGTATAATATTTGTGTATCATGTTTTGTGATGTAGGATTTAGAATTTAAATATATTTTCTTGATTTATGTTTGTCATTTGAGAATGAAATGTCATTGACAAATGAAAGACATATTTGAAACACTTAACATAAAACTTGTTTGCTTATAATCAACATAAAACTTGAAAATGATTTGGTTGAATTCTTGTTTGGTTTGAAGTCATAAATTTACTAAGCGTATAAAGAAGATAAACATTTACAGTGTAGTTTGAACTTATAGTTGATTGAGTAGATAATAGCATGGAATTTGAACTATGTTTGAGTAGATAATAGTGTGCAATTTGAAATATGTTTGAGTAGATAACAATGCACAATTTGAATTGTGTAAGAATTTTTTGAAGGGTTGTAGGAAAATTGGACTAGGAAAATGGATGTATTGGTAGGAAAATATGAGAAGACATGTTGTTGATCCATGGACTTTCATTTGATTGGGTGAATTTGATTTATGTGGATTGATTCATTTGAGATGAATAGATGGATTCGATGAATGTTTAAAATTTTGAATTCGGTTAATAAGTTTGCTAGTTGATTGATTTAATTGAATGCTTGTTTGGTTTGAAGTCATAAATTTTGTCCTCTTATTTTGATGGCTTGATTGGTGAGCCTTACACCTTCAAGTGTGTTGCTTGTAGGCATTCATGGAGGAAGTGACTAGTATTTGGGTAGATATCTCTTGATAAAATTAAGTTAAAGAGGAGATTGGGCATATCTTTTGTTTGATGAGACACTTGGCAATTCATTTCCTTTATAAATGACTTTATATCATAAAAACACTATTCTATTATGGGTTGTCGTTTCATGTGTAGTTGAGGCAATTAATATGTTTATGCTTTAAAGTGTCATTTGTATTTAGGATAATTAAAGTGTATCTTTTCCATCTATGGGCTTAATATTACAAAAAGGGTTTAAAATCTTTTCAATGAGTAATGTGTATGATTGCTCTAAGAAAATTCACTGCTAGCAATTCACTGTTGGAAAATTCATCTCCAACAATTCACCACAGAAAATTCACCACCATGACAAATTCACCTCAAGGAAAATTCACCACATGCGTGGAAATATACAATTAAAAAATTAGATTTATGATAATAAAAATGTAAACATTTTTCAGTATATTTTATTTTATTCTAATAAACCAATTATACAACAATATATATTAAGAAAATTTAAATTTATGATAATAAAAATGAGAACATTTTTCAATAAATTTTATTTTATTCTAATAAACTAATTATACAGCAATATATATTAAAAATTGTTAATTTTCAGTGAATTGCTGGTAGTGAATTTTTCTTGAGTTGAATTTGTCATGGCAGTGAATTTTCCCATGGTGAATCGCTAACATGAATTTCCAGATGCCATGCATGATGTGTGTTAGTTTGAAATATTGATAGGTGAATTTTATATGTGTCATATCTCTATCCTGTATTTTGAATAAATAATAAACAAAAGTATTGTGATCATTGATTGGATCCCAAACTATAGAGTCAGTTTTAGAAATATTTTAATTACGTTAACATGAGCAAGCCCCATCTTGGTCATAAAAGTATATGATGGAAATGAAATGCCCGTTTTAAAATTTGTATTTAATAGGGTCTTTAACATCTTTATGTTCAAGAAAATTGCCCAGCTGCTCATAATTAAGGTCGACTGAAAGGTATTTCTAGGTGCAATAGAATATAGACAAAACAAAGCACAATTCTCATTTTCATGTAGTCACTGAAAATTGCATACTTACATAATATGCTTAATATCTTTCTTTTTGCCTGAGCTCTTTCTGTTTTGTAAGTTTCTAAGGTTTTCTCTGTTGCGCTAACAGTTTCTGCCTGGATCGAGAAGGGGTTAATGGATATAGGGAAAAAAAGGTTGGTGTTGTGGGAGCAGGATTGAGTGGGATTCTTGCAACTAAATACTTACTCAGTACAGGTCTAAATCCCACTGTGTTTGAAGTTAAACAAGTAATCCATAACCTGGGAGTAATTGGGTGAAAAAGGTTGTAACATGGCTTGGCCATGGAAAATCAATGAATTGATAGCCAGGACGAGGGTTCTGTGGTTTTCATGATGCAAATCTTTTGTTCCACTCATATTCCTGACTTCAAACACAGTGGGATTCAGACCTATACTAAGTCAGTCTCTAGTTGCAAGAATCCCACTCAATCCTGCTCTACAACACCCACCTCCTTTTTCCTGTTCCCATTAACCCTTTCTCAATCTAGGCATGGATAGAAACTGTTAGCGCTACAGAGAATACCTCATAAACTTTACAAAATAGAGAATACCTTAGAAACTTACACTATTAACACTTCTCGAGCTAGGATGGCCAGAAACTATTAGCACTACAGAGAATACCTTAGCAACTTACACTAAAATTTGGAGGGAGGGCTGAATTGTGAGAATAAATTCATATATCTGTGACAAAATTTGGGTCCTGACACATAAGGTTTGTAGTCTTACATGGCAAAGAGATAAGAGGTGGTCAGTTGAGCTGCAATATACCATTACCTACATATTATGTAAGACTATTTGTTGGGAAGCTTCTGATTGGTAAGATCGACAGAGGTCACTTAAGTGGTATGGAGGCTCAGTTTGTGCAATAGTTTGACTAAAAATGTTTAAGACAATTCTTATATTTATTTATTTTAAAAAGGATGGGGTACTAGAGAGTACCGCCTGTTTTAGTAATATCTTTTGCAGCCCTCCCTGGCTGAGTTCGAACTCTTGTACGCATGGTACCTAATTTTAAGGTCTACCAATACGCTGCAGAGGAACAGCCAATAATTTTTCTAATATTGAGCTTCGTAACTTTGGTTTTCTTTCCGGAGTAAGAGATTGATTTGTATCAGAAATCTTTTCCTCTATAATCTTTAATGTACCTCAAAAGTAATAACTAAATAAGAGGCTATTATTGTATTTATTTAGTTTTTAAAGAGTATTTAATTGTTGATTGTGAGATTAATAGAATTGAACAATCTATTTAAAAAATTTCATGGTATAATGTTTGAAAAGTATATTATAGAGAAAAGTGTGCATTATTTAACAAATAAGAATGTATATTTTTCTCTCTAAGTA
The DNA here is from genome assembly GCA_007258455.2 of Sequoia sempervirens. NCBI lineage: Eukaryota > Viridiplantae > Streptophyta > Pinopsida > Cupressales > Cupressaceae > Sequoia > Sequoia sempervirens. The sequence continues at coordinate 21,051 of VDFB02371144.1, forward strand.
TGATAGGCTATATGATTTGAGGTCTTATCATTTTCTTTGTTTTGAAGCACAATAAAATTGATTTTTTACATCTAGATTGACAAATGTTTATATTATATCCCTTTAGACTTGGTTTAAATATTTGACTTATAAAATAAAGTCCCTTATTACAAAGTAATCCCACATTTCAATAACATAGTCATTTAACTTCACTAAATATTGCATATCTCAATGTCTAAGATTTGTTTAATTCCAACTCCATTGTCATGGAGTATCGACCAAGGCATCATGTAGATCAGTGAGTTTAGACTTTATTTACATGTTGCACACCATTTAATAAGGCTATTCTACCCTATCTAGTTGACACATGACCTCTCTTTTTGTTAAAGCTTGAGCACATCTAATGATTAGTGTTTGTGCTACTTTAGATCAACAATGGCAAGGTGGCAAGTAGGACAAAAGGCATTGGGTAGTTGGCTAGCTCATTGGGTTAAGGGGAATCAAATTACAAAATAGTTTTATATCAAAATATATCCCGATGAAAGAAACACAAGTTTCTTGTCAAAATATTCTATTGGGTGTGCATGCACTCCAAAACCTATCGAATAAATCTACACCTTACACTTTGGATATTTGTGCACCTTTAGAGAATGCCAAATATATCGAGAATGTTTCTTTTCACTATCAACCAATATGTAATGTAATACATGCATGTCTTAAAATTGGGGTTTATTTATTACAATAATGGTAAACACATTTGTTATTATGGTTCATATAAATTGAGGATACATGTTGTATAGTAAGATAGGTGAACAATAGATGGATCCACTCAAAATTCCTTATCGATGCCCATGGACATATATTAAACATTATGCTAGATTCTTAATTTTATTACTCTAAGTCCCTTTTGTTTCAAGTTCATTCTTGCATGGAGCATTGATCATAGGGTGAAACTATGTTGGATTTGACAGTAGAGGAAACAATACACTAAATAATGTGCATAAAAAATTTAGTAATGCCATTTTAGTCTTATGGTGACATGTTTCCACAAGATAAGAGTTATCCTCCATTAACACCTCTAATACACACAAAAATATTACGACTTTGACTACAAGCCAATCTCAAAGTCCATGTGTCGACTCTCAATATATTGCCTAAAATTCTACACATCTAGCAATTGGGACTCACTTAATCTAAATCCAAAATAGTAGAAAATCAATTGGGGAATAAGATACATAGTGCCTGCATCATTTATTGGGCCACTATGTATCAAATATTGACACATTGCCAACTCACTATATAGTGGGGCCTTAAGGCCATCAAGACACTAGTAGAGACAAAAAAAGGTATAGTGATGGTTGTGTTTCATTCCAAGTTTGTCGGTAAACCTTACATTATTATAAAATAATTGAAATATAATGTATTGCATTCATTTTAATTAAAAAGTATGGACACATACTCAAATACATTTTACCTAAAGATAATGTTAACAAACATTTTAGATCTTAAACATAAAGTAACCCTTGTAGTTAGTGTTTACCCTTTCATGTAAGTCATGTAGGAGTGTGATAGTCTTGACTCTCCCAATGCCTCTTATGACATGTTTTAGCTCTTGATTGATATGATTTCCTTTCACTAAGACCATGTCTAATGATATTTCCATTTATAAGATATTTTTACCATTGTGTATAGAGGTATCCATACTAGGATAGCCTCTTATGTTTATTTATGATAAATTTTCTTATTGTAAATCACAAGCTTTTATTAATTGTTCTAGCATGAAGATTATGTAGATTTTATATAATTCCTTAGATCATTTTGTGATATGATTTGTATAGCATATTGCGATTCAACTCTTTATATTCTAATAAACCTCGTGTAGTCTTTGACATAGGATAACCAACCTATGTTTTATTATGACATTCATACTATACTATGATTGATTTTAGGATTGTTGAACCTTAATGGTAGCATTCTTTATGATTTTGGATGCTAAAAATGATCCCTTTTATCTCCTTGAATATAATAATCTTCATCATGGGTCAATGAAACATAAGGATCTCATGAAAAACACTTTGGATATTGATAACATAGATGAGGATGGTGATAGGGTTGCACAAAGTGGTTTAGGATAGCCAAAAGATAAGTGGATACCCCTATTTCACCTATTTATAACATCCCTATCTTGGCCATGAATCCATATGAATATAATTTATTTAATTTCATGAAACTCTAAGAATTCCATAAGGTTTTAATGATCGATCTCAAGGACATTTGACATTCATAAGTGCATTCTTGGGTAAATGATGATCAAGATAGTGCCAAGGGTTTATTGTTGTCCTATTAATTTCCATGGCACTTTCATGACTACAAAAGGGATATTTAAATTGTATGGTATCTTATAATTAAAATATATTCATAGAAGTCAACCTTCCATGATCTGTTTATGAGATGATTTCACTTGTATGATGAAAACCCTAGCCTTGTGAGTGATATTTGGTTCTAGGAAGTGGAGTAGCAATTGTGGGACCCAACAAAATGGTGTTATTGTTGAGGATAGTTAAATAAAGACTCAAATTGAAGAACCAGGCTAATCAATAACCATACTACAGCTAGGAAAGTATTACTACTTAGTAGAATCAAAATTTGTTGATCTAGATTATTTTTTCCTTTTCAGAAGTGGCAACTCTATTAAGGAAGATCTAAAAGTTAACCTCATAAGATAAAAAAAAGGGAAGATATCAGTGATCTAAAGGTCAGGAAATGCTTGAGACTACTTCCTTTGATAAAAGAAGGAAATGAGAGCAATGGAAGGATGAGAATCCAGGAGTATAATGAATACACATGAGACGATTCAATTGTTACTTTGATAAAAACTAGTAGGAGAATCTTTAGCCATGATTTTGGTAGATTTAGAAAATAGACAAATGTTAATGAAAGGAATAAAGATGCAGCTCAAAATCTACATACATTAAATATAGATAGGAATTTACCTCTACCTTCACATATGATAAATATAAGGAGAAATAGACATAACAACTCTCCTACTTCATCTCCAAGAATTGAAAAAGAAGTAGAGACTCTATTCATGATGTTGATCAAGTTGCTCAATCAAAAATTGAGCATAGGGAAAGAGAATTAGATCAACAACTAGATATTATTAACCACCTCCAAAAAATATAGTGTGAAATAGAAGCACAAACTACATTAGGGCAAGCTCAACTCGCTTAGTAGGTGGGTAAGTGCAAAAAGATGGGAGGCCAAAAAGGGGTCTTAAGTGGCCACTTTTTTTCCCCTGAAATCAGGACATACTAACTTTGGATGTGAAATTGAGGATAGTTACACTCAAAAAATTTAGACAAAACAAAAACAAGGATTGTAGTGCTCCGAGTCTACTTTCTCAACTACTATTTTTTTTAAATGGTAGAGATTAAGGGGTTCAAAAGAGGGAGCCACATAAATTGGTGTTGTTTTTGTCAAAAAGCATAACATAACGACTTTTGTGGCTCCCTCAAAAGGTTAATTTTTTTTGGTATTTTTAAAATCGCTTCAGTGAGAAATTAGCTAACAACATATAGATTATACCTAATTTTTCTGATAATTTTTTAATGAATATTTAATTTTTTACTAATTTTCAAAGTGGACACTTCCTGAAAAACATAATTTTGGCTGTGCTACCCCTATAAATTTTGAAAACTAGTTGAAAATCATTTTTTTTAATATGTGGAATGGATTCTAGTTTCTAAAAATGTAATTTTTCAATGAACGGTTAATTTATAAAGAAAAAAATACCAAACACTAGTTTTTTCCAAAAAATAGACACACAAACAAAATAAATTAAAGATAAAAGGCTTAACATTTTCAAATGTGAAAAAATTACATCATTAGATAGCTAAGAGAGAGCCTAACATTACCCAAGTGTTTGATTTTTTTGACCTTGAAACATGTACAAACCTAATGCTTAACACAAACACGATTCTGTGAAATATTGTACAATTTGCAAAAAAATGTCTTTGGACATTGGGAAGGTACTCCAAGCCTTTGGGTTGGTATTCCAAAGCAAATACCAAGCCTAAGGATTAGGGATTCCCAAAGAAAGAAATAACACAAGCGCATTATAACGTGCTCAGTTATTTCATAGTTTTGACATTTTTTTTGTGTTTGTGCTTGAGTTTCCTAAGCAAGACATAACACGAGCATGTATACAATTCTAGTCTACTAAATGTATGTATATATATTTGTATGCATGTATGCTCATATGACATGTATGTATGTATGTATGTATGCATGTATGTATGCATGCTTGTATGTAAGTATGTATGTTTGTATGTATGTATGCCTATATGTATGTATGTATATATCAATGTATGTATGTATGTATGCATGTATGTAACATTGTATGTACGTATGTATATATGTAAGTGTGTATGTAAATGTATGTATGTATGTATATATTTAGAGGGAGGGAGAATTGTAAGAGAGAGAGAGAGAGAGTTTTCTAGGTAGGGTGGGAGGGAGAGAGGGAGGGAGAGACCTAAGAGAGAGAGAGGGATAGCGAGAGAGAGAGAGAGAGGGAGTGGGGGTGGGTGGGAGAGACCAAAGAGAGGGAGTGGGAGAGAAGGGGTTGGAGTGGGAAGGACTTATCTAGGTAGGGTGGGAGGGATAGAGGGAGAGAGAGAGGGGGGTGGGAGAGAGAGAGAGTTATCTAGGTAGGGTGCTAGAGGGAGAGAACTAAGAGATAGGGAGAGAGAGGGAGAGTAGGAGAGAGAGGGAGTGAGAGAGAGAGAGATAGAATGAGTAAGAGAGAGAGTTTTCTAGGTATGATGCCAAAGGGAGAGGGAGTGTGATAGAGAGAGGGTGTAATAGAGAGACTGGGAGAGAGATAGAGGGATAGAGAGAGAGGGTGTGATCCAAGTGGATCTTCTGAACTTGAAAATTGAAGTGTTCTCATTTCTCCCGAAAGTAGTGCCATGGCATAGAGCTCAGAATACTAAATCCAACACAACTTGAATGGGCAAAAAAGGAGTCCATTTGCTCAAGTTACGCACAGTCAAAGTTGGGTCAACTCAGCGCCCAGGGATGAGAAAAAAGGATGAAATTTGATGTCATAAAAAATGATCAAAGTTAGTGTCATCACGAAGGTCTCATCGTCACGATTCCAACTGCGTTTGTTTCGCGTAAATTGGAGCTCATATGCACGAGATATAGTCAGTCAAAGTCTCAGTTGACCAAGGTACCATGTGGTGCAGTTGATGACATCAGCATGACATCATCATGATGACTTGGCAGATGAGACATTGTACGGATGTTGAGCTGGACCAACCAGATGCTGACACGTGTCAGTTCGTACAGTGACGTGGCTGGCCAATGTGGCGATGACATGAAAGTTCGAGTTGGCAGTCCAGCAGATGACATGGACACTGACTAGGCGACAACGTGGCTTGATGACATGTCGGAGGACATGGCTAGTGATGTGGCTGCCAACTGAGTTTCTCCGGTGAATTATTTCCTGACACGTGGCATGGTCGGAGCTTGACACATCATCAACTCCTTCCTCCATCGGTTCCGAGTTTGTTGTGTCTGTTAAAGATGTGGCCGAGGTTTGAACCCGCCACCCATAGCTCATCAGCACACCGTTCGGCCATCACACCATGCAGTTTTTACACGTAAGTTTATGGTTTCCGGTTTCTTTTATTATGGAAACCGTTGCGTACGATGACTAAAATTGGTCGGCCAAAGAGTTGAACCCCCAACCGACGACATATTAAAATGCTTGTCGACCATTACACCGCCGATGCTGTTGTAAGTGTTGGTGACATTGGTTTGTTATAACCCATACTAAGCCCGGGTTAACAAATTACCTTTAAAAGGGGATTAGGTGGAATTTTAAATAAAATACAAACAAAACCCCAAAAACAAATAAGCCCGAATAAACAAATAATAAGGGCTCAAACAAATTTTTTATTTATTAATAAAGGGGTTATTGTTTGTTTTGTTGGAAAATTACAAATTGTTGGTTTGGCCCTATACTGGGAACTTCAAGTATAAAGACTAGGAGAGTCTTCCTCACCAACTCAACTCAATCATCACGTTTGGAGTTGATCACTCTCCATTCTATTCTCTTGGCCTTTGAGAGCCTTTTGTGAGAGAATTTTAGAGGGAATTAGGAGTATTTGAGTTGTGATGTAATGATGTTCTAACCTTGTAGATGATCCTTTAGGCAGAGTCATTTCCTTATAACATTGTGTCCTAGCCTTGAGAGCTTTTGAGAGGGGTGTGAGTGAGAGACTTTTGTATGACTGTGGAAAGGCTACAAGATATTGTAAGTAGTGTTTGCAAGAGGCTCCAGTGGAGATTGCACTGCCATTTAGAACATTTCAATAAATTGGTCACTCAGTTGAGCTCAGCTCAGAGACGTAGTCATGTTTGTGGTGAACTCTGTAATCAAATCAGTGTTTTCTTTTCTCTCTTGGTTCTATGATTTGAATTCTCTCTGTTTAATGTTCCTGCTACTCCATTGTTGATGTCTTTACACCTTTGTTCATAATCACTTAGCAACATTTTTCATAGATCCCTTCCACTTTACGGATCAAGTGGTATCAGAGCCTTGTTTTGCTGGTTTTGCAGGAGTGATTGTGAGTCATTTTTCATTTGGTGGACATTTGGAGGAGCAGAACAGGAGAAGTCCTCTTGTATCAGGGAGTGCACACATATGTGGTTTATGTCTGCATTTCGAGGATACATCATCCTCCTACTCCCCGCTTACGCCACCTGATAGTACGGGAGCTTCATTAGTGACGAGGCCTGTGGCTAGATTTGCTTGTGGCCATGATTGGGCTAACTCTCCTGGTGCAGTAAAGTGTGCTTACTGTCGATAGATGGAGTACCTTCAGACTCTCAATTTTCCTGATAGTAACAGTAATTATCTTGAAGCCTCTTCTTCTATCAAACAGAAGAAGTCAACCGACGATGAGCATGACTCTTTTGCACACTTCAAGAAGCACACAAGAGGCATATGATCGAAGCTGCTCGAGAAGATGGGCTTCAGAGGGAAAGGCTTTGGTATTTCTGAGCAAGGCATCACCAATCTGATCGAGGCAAAGAAGCGACCACAATACCAAGGATTGGGATTCAGAGGAGGAGATGAACAATCCTCTAGAGCTCGAAACTTCTGCAACCACTGTGGCATCAGTGGACATTGGTAGGCAAAGTGTTGGAAGCTACATCCAGAGCTTCATCGTCGATCAAGGTCTACTGAGAGACCCAACCACCAGAAAGTTAAGGAGACGAAAGCAAAGCTGGCGATAGCTACCACTTCTAAGGTAGTCCCAGGAGAAATTCAACCATAGCCTGAGCAACCTGTGAAAGAGAGTTCCTTTGAATAGCTTCGTAGGAGCTGGGAACAACGCTCATCAAACTAGTATATCAATTTGTGTGTTTATTACATCTTTTGTAGTGTGATGAGTATGTTGATAAGCTAGTATTGTTTTGTGAGTATTAAAACTCTGAATCAAATTGTTTGTAACAATTTTTATGAAGTTGTATTACTCTAGAGATTGAGATTTTGTAAGGCTCTTGAAGCCACATCTCTTGTAATCTAGAAAGGAGAATATTGTGTAACTTCTTATTGCAGGGTTTTTAAGGACTTGTACCTATAGTTTTCAAGTGCGAAGCTTCAGTTGAAGATCACTTCCCAGCTTAAGAGTTGCTGAGAATGGTCAATAGTGACCTTGCATGTTCTCAGTTTGAAGAATCAGTTGAGGCCATTTTGAGGATACGTCTGAACTCAGTTGAAGTTCTTGAAGAATGTTATTGATGACCTCGTTGCTTAGATGGACGTGACCCGAGCTGTATGGTGGAGCCTTGAATCAGCTATTCTGAAGTACAAAGGTGAAGGAATATTTCAAGCTGAGGCGCAAATACCATGCTCGAGTAGTTGGAGGAGCAACATAAGCATGCCAGAAAGAATGGCGAGAGATGCATAATGTGAACCACCCCATGAGAAGCACTGAGAGATAGGTTTACCATACTCAATTTTTCTTCTTGCTTTGGGTATACTAAGTTCCATTTTAACCTGCATTGTAATGAGCTGTAAAGTCCTGCATTGTCAAAATGTAAGACCCCTATAGAGGGTAGATGTGGCAATAAGCTCTTGTTGATAGTACATTGCTGAAGTGTAAGACCTCAATAGGCAGATGTGGCAGTGTCTATGTTCTACTGATTTAGATCATGGCAAGTGGCAAGATGCAGAATGGGAGATGTTTTTGAAGGAACTATAAACTTTTGGAGGACCAAAAGTTCTTCAGTGGGGAGGTTTGATCCAAGTGGATCTTTTGAACTTGAAAATTGAAGTGTTCCCATTTCTCCCGAAAGCAGTGCCACAGCGTAGAGCTCAGAATACTGAATCTAGCACAACTTGAATGGGCAAAAAAGGAGTCTGTTTGCTCAAGTTACGCGCAGTCAAAGTTGGGTCAACTTAGCTTCCAGGGACAAGAAAAAAGGATGAAATTTGACATCATAAAAAATGATTGAACTCAGCATCATCACAAAGGTCTCATCATCACGATTCCAACGATGTTTGTTTTGCACAAATTGGAGCTGATATGCACGAGATATAGTCAGTCAAAGTCTCAATTGACCAAGGTACCATGTGGTGCAGTTGATGACATCAGCATGACGTCATCATGATGACTTGGTAGATGAGACATTGTACGGATGCTGAGCTGGACCAACCAGATGCTGACATGTGTTAGTCCGTACAGTGACGTGGCTGGGCAATGTGTCGATGACATGGAAGTTCGAGTTGGCAATCCAGCAGATGACATGGATGTTGACTAGGCGACAACTGGGCTTGATGATGTGGCTGGTGATGTGGCTGCGAACTAAGTTTCTCCAGCGAATTGTTTCCTAACACGTGGCATGGTCCAAGCTTGACACATCGTCGACTTCTTCCTCTGTCGGTTCCGAGTTTGTTGTGTTAACATGTGGCCGAGGTTTGAACCCGCCACCCATAGCTGATCAGCGCACCGTTCGGCCATCACACCATGTGGTGTTTACACGTAAGTTTATGGTTGCCGGTTTCTTTTGTTATGGAAACCATTGCGTACGATGACTAAAATTGGTCAGCCGAAGAGTTGAGCCCCCAACCGACGGCATATTAAAATGCTTGTCGACCATTACACCGCCGATGCTGTTGTAAGTGTTGGTGACATTGGTTTGTTATAACCCGTACTAAGCCCGAGTTGTTAACAAATTACCTTTAAAAGGGGACTAGGTGGAATTTTAAATAAAATACAAACAAAACCCCAAAAACAAATAAGCCCGAATAAACAAATAATAAGGGCTCAAACAAATTTTTATTTATTAATAAGGGGGTTATTGTTTGTTTTATTGGAAAAATTACAAATTGGTGATTTTTAGCCCTATATGGGAACTTCAAGTATAAAAGGGAGACTAGGAGAGTCTTCCTCACTCAATCATCCAACTCAATTCAACTCAATCATCACATTTGGAGTTGATCACTCTCCATCCCATTCTCTTAGTCTTTGAGAGGCTTTTGTGAGAGAAACTTTAGAGGGAATTAGGAGAATATTTTGAGTTGTGATGTAGTGATGTTCTAATCTTGTAGTAGATCCTTTAGGTAGAGTCAGTTTCCTTACTCTTTGTTAATCATCCCTAGCCTTGAGAGCTTTTGAGAGGGGTGTGAGTGAGAGACTTTTTGTATGACTTTGTGGAAAGGCTACAAGATATTGTAAGTAGTGTTTGCAAGAGGCTCTAGTGGAGATTGTACTGCCATTTAGAACATTTCAATAAATTGGTCACTCAGTTGAGCTTAGCCCGGAGATGTAGTCACATTTGTGGCGAACTCCGTAATCAAATCAGTGTTTTCTTTTCTCTCTTGGTTCTATGATTTGAATTCTCTCTATTCAATGTTCCTGCTACTCCATTGTTGATGTCTTTACACCTTTGTTCATAATCACTTAGCAACGTTTGTCATAGATCCCTTCCGCTTTACGGATCAGGGTGTGGGAGGGAAAGACTTGAGAGAGAGAGAGGGAGTGGGAGAGGGGGGGTGGAGTGAGAAGGACTTATCTAGGTATGGTGGGAGGGATAGAGGGAGAGGGAGAGAGTTATCTAGGTAGGGTGTCAGAGGGAGAGGCCTGAGAGAGAGAGGCAAGTGGAAGGGAGAGACTTGAGAGATAGGGAGAGAGAGGGAGTGAGAGAGAGAGGGAGTGGGAGAGGGAGGGAGTGAGAGAGGGAGTGTGTGTGTGAGAGAGAGAGAGAGGTGGGAGGGAGATATTTGAGAGATATGGAGTGTGAGATAGAGGTATGAGAGAGA
>VDFB02371145.1:0-10172 GCA_007258455.2 Sequoia sempervirens
AACAAAGAAATTCATTTTTGATGAAAAATCTATGTTTAATAAAACTTAAAAAACAAATACATAACAAAACCAATACATATTAAAATTATATTCATTGGATAGATTGTTCTGAGGAATACCATAATCATTTGAAATAAATTTTAAATGAATTCATTTGATCCCCCAAAAGCTAAATCAAAAGTGATTTTTTATCAGCATTTTGATAGGTGTAAAGGAGATGCATTTATAGGTATGGTTTAAAACTAGCGAGGTTCTATCCAAGGGGGTTTGATCTAAGGTGATTTGATCAAACACTCTTCAGTTGGAATCCTTAAAATGAAAATTTTTAGGCTTAAATCATTATATTTTTCTAAAAATATGTGATTTCGGCTAAATCCGTTCCTCTGGTGTAAACCACTATTGTGGCTTCACCCCATCATCAATCTTTAAAAATGTAGATCTTGAATGAAAGTGAGCTTGAACACCTCCAAAAATACTATAATGTTGCTCCAAGACTCCAACTTTTCTTTCTACTTGCTCTTGAATGCCCTCGTGAAAATATGCTTGAGTGCTTGTGGATGCTTAGATCTTGAATCAATCTTTCTAGATGAAAATAATTATTTGAAACCTTGTTTATTTAGGCACTTCATTTAATTTACCATTTATTAGATCCCAAATGTTGACATCAACCAAAAATTTGAATTAAAAACCTTAATTTCCTACTCAAACCCTAAAAAGGAGCCACACGGGACTCATACACCACTTGTGGTATATGGGTCCCACAGAGGGGGACTCATATTCCCAAGGTGGTGTATGAGTCCCACCCTAGCTTTTTGGGGTGAGTAAATGTCAGGTTGTTAGAAAATTGAATTCCTTTGTTGATTTTTTTAGAATTTCAACTGAAATAAGCCTTGGGATCTAAAATAAAGGGTATTAGCGGCCTATTAATGATAAATTAAAGGGTCATGAATGCATGGGTACTAAAATGGGTCCAAATTAAGTGTGAAATTGTACCATCCCAAAGAAGGGAGTACAATTTTTGGCACTACAAGTCCAATTTTTTTGTGTGTTTGTATCAACTTTCTACTCTACTAAACGAGCTCTTGGAACCTCATGGTCAATGCGCACACTTGATAACTTTATTTCTGATCTCACAAGTGAGCAAGAAAATTTAATTCAAATGGGCACTTTGAAGTTTACTAATCCTCAAGCCCTACTTGCATGGAATGAAACAAAACAACAGTAAAAATGATAAGGAAGTTAAGGAAGAAGGAAAAATTGACAACTCCAAAAACTCTTCTCAAAGTAAGAAGAGAGTTAAATATGCCTTTTGTAAAATTCTTGAACACGATGAGGATCAATGCATGAGGAAAAAAATTAAGTTTCTAAAACATATTCTCAAAAAGAATAATTTTGGGCTACTTGATTCTATCAATAAATCTTTATCAACTCAAGAAAATACTAAGAACAAAGAGAAATCAAAGGCAAAAGCCTTAGTTGCTACAACATCTTCATGTACATCATGAATTATAGATTCTAGTGCTTCACAGCATATGGGTTCTTCATAGGTTTTTTTTTCATACTTAGAGCCATCTAGTATGTCCACAATCACCTTAGGTGATGATACTCTAGCATTGGTAAAAGGGAGAGGGCCTATTGAAGTTGAAGGAGGAACATTTTCAAATATTCTAAGTGTACCTTCACTATCAACTAATCTCCTTTCACTGTATCAAATAATTGAATTAGGGAAGGGTGTGAGAGTACACTTCTATCCAAATTTAGTTGAGATAAGAGAATTGTAAAGTAACAATTTGGTAGCAATATGGGAGGAAAATCACCAAACCAGATTATATACCTTCTCTTATTTTTCCAGAGATTTTTCTCCAAAAGCACTACTAACTCATTCAGATGAAGTTATTAAATTATGGCATCATAACTTGGTTGGCCATCTTAACTACCACTATCTTGAGCAACTATGTCAACATAATATGGTTAAGGGATTACCTAAGGTTAAATTTTCTAAGGGAATTTTTGAAGGTTGTGCACTTGGCAAACATCTAGAAGCAAAATTTGACAAAGTAAAATCATGGAGGGCAACACAAGTTTTATAAATTATTCATAGTGATGTTTTAGGGGCTTTTCCCCATCCATCTTTTACAACTTAGGCTAGATATGTTCTCACCTTTATTGATTATTTCTCATGTTTTACATGGATTTACTTCCTTAGGAAAAAATAAAAAGTATTTGAATCTTTTCAAGATTTAAAGCTCTTGCCAAAAATAGTCAGGGAAAGTCATCAAGGTTCTTCAAGTAGATAATGGAGGTGAGTATGTCAACAACCATTTTGAGTAATTTTTCATTTAAGAGGGGATAGATCTATAGCACATAGTTCCTTATACCCCCCAACAAAATGGTTTCATCAAATGGAAAAATAGATCTTTAAAAGAGACGGCTAATTGTATGATTCACTCGAAGGGCCTCACACCATCATATTAGGTAGAAGAAGTCAACTATGCATGTTACATTCAAAATAGAGTTCCTCATAAAGCCTTAAAGGGTATCACTCCCTTTGAAGCTTGGAAAGGGTGGAAACCAACAATTTATCATTTTAGATTTTTTGGCTCTCATGTCATGGCACACATTCTAAAAGAACATTGCAAGGATATGGATCCATAATCTAAGCCTTGCATCTTTGTTGGATATCCAGATGGTGTAAAATGCTATCACCTACTCCACCCTCACATGAATTTTTTTATTGAGAGAAGTGATAAGTTTCAAGAAACATCTCTTGAAACTATACTTGAAACTTCTCATTTTATTATCGACTCACTAAATCTTTCTATAGTATTGATGATTTAGATCATTATCAATAGATTCCTAGTGCAATATCTTCTTCTTCTTCTTCTGATTCTCACATTGACTATAGTGATTAGGGTTCATCTTCATCTAGTCTAGGGATTGCATTGGAATTTGATGTTTCCAAACTCTACAAAAGGAAAATATAGGGGTATAGGATCCAATAGATGACAAAAAAAATTAGGTAGATTTTTAGGGGGGCCACATACCTTCTTTGCTTCATTTTCTAATCCACAAAAAATTAGAGAGGCATCAGGCATAGCTGATTGGGATATTTCTATGGATGGGGAAAAAGATTCCTTGATTAGAAATCACACTTGGCATTCAAATTCACTTCCTAAGGGAATGAAGACATTTTGATATAGATGGATATATCAAACTAAATTTACAACAAATGGGTTGGACTGATAAGTACAAAGCATGGTTGGTTGCCAAAGGTTTTTCATAGGTTTTAAAGATATTTACTATACATAAAACTTTCTACCAGTTCCTAAGATGACTTCGATTCGACTCACACTAGCTAGATCCACAACACATGGATAGGTTGTACATCAGCTGGATGTGAAGAGTTCATTTCTTCATGTAGACCTTGAGAAGAAAATCAACATGGAACAACCACTAGGGTTTGTTCAGGATTCATCCTTAGTTTTTAGACTTAGGAAATCTCTCTATGGCCTCAAAAAAACTCCCAGGGCTTGATATGCCTAGATGGATTCCCACCTCCTACCTTCATATTTTACTAGATTTCATTTAGATCCTAATTTCTATTTATTGCAAAAAGATGATTTACTTTTTATATTGGTTCTATATGTTGATGATATTTTGATTATTAGGATCACTTCATCTACCATCACAATAGTGAAGAAATCACTTCAGGATAATTTGACATGACAAACTTGGGTTTATTGCACTACTTCCTTGGCATTGAGATTTCATTGTTTGCTTCATGGATCACTCTTGCACAACCTAAGTATACTCTTGATCTACTTGCATGGTTTCACATGAATACTTGCAAACCATCTCTAACTCCCTTTATATCTAGAGTCAAGCTTGAGACTTCTTGTACTACATCATTGGTTGATGCTACTTTGTATTGACAACTTGTTGGTAGTCTTATATACTTGACTCATAGCATGCTTGAAATTTCTTATACAATAGACATGGTTTTGAGATTTATGTAGGAACCTCATGAGCTGCATTGAAAAGTAGCTAAGAGGATACTTCATTACCTTCATGGCACTCTTGGGTTTGCGATTCACTACAAAGTTGGTTCATCAGTTGACTTGGTTGGTTTTATAGATTCAGATTGGGCTAGTGACACTTAGAATTGCAAGTCCACTTCAGGTTACAGTCTTTCACTTGGTTTAGGTCCTATTAGTTGGTCTAGCAAGAAGAATGCTATTGCTATATCATCCACAAAGGTAGAGTTTAGGGGGCTATTAACTCATCTACTGAGGTTATATGGCTTCAAGGAATTCTTTCTAAGTTTGGCATTCCTTTCAATTAGCCCATAGTCATCTATTGTGACAACTAGAGCACCATTCAGATATGTAGGAATCTGATTTAGCATCAATGAACCAAACACATAAAGATTCATACATGCATTATATTTGAGAGCTTATTCATGGACAAATCATTAACTTAACTTCTTTTTCCAATCTTCAGAGAAAGTTGCTAACATATTCACCAAACCCTTTACTAAGAGTAAGTTCATTCATCTACAAGCTCTTCTTGGCATGTGGTCTACATTAGCATCAACATCATCCTTGAGGGGCTTTCTAGTCTTCTCCTTATCTTTTCTCTTTTTGGAGGATAGTTTTTCCCTCTTGGTTTTCTATCTTACTCCATTTTTTGAGAGATTACATTGTACATGGGTACCTTATCAGGCTAGTAGCTAGGACCCATTTCTTTTGCATTGTACATGTGTACCTCACCAAGATAGTAGTAGGGACCCATTTCATTCATGGCCACCTAAGCTATGTTTAAGGGGGGTTGTTAGTGTATATATTACATTATGTGCATACAATTAGGCTATAAGCATACTTAGGAATCCCATTGACTCCTTCTCATGTGAAGTGTCAATGTTGATAGGTTTCTTGAGAGGTGTCAACTCACTTTCAACACATTTTCCTATGTTTTTGGTAGGAAACTTGCCACCGCTCCATGAATGAAGATCTTTATACTCATTTCATGGAGGCTAGGTGCCTCCTTCCCTATTTATGTATGCTTGGTTTTCCCAATACATTTTGGGTTGACTTTATGTAATCTTATTTAATTGTGCTTGCTTTCAATCTTCGTATTTGTAGGTTCTTTCAATCCTAACCATAACCCTAGAACCCTAACCATAAACCTAACCCTAACCCTAAACGTATAATATAATAATATGAATTACTAATATAATAATAATATAATATAATAATATAATAATATACATATTATAAATATATTAAGAATAATATATTAATAATATTTTATTAATATTAATAAAAAATATTATTTATATTAATTGTTGTGCTCCAACTATAAACTAGCATATATATATCTTAAATATTAAATAATCTATATAATATGTGTCGAGATATATCATTTCAAGGTGTATTTTTTTATAAATTAAACCTTGCATTTTACATGTAATGTTAAAATGATATAATTAAGTTTAAATAATAGGGGATCAAAATTAATTAATTATGTAGTTAATTATGTACTTAGTTTCCATTCTAGATATTGGTATTTAATAAATAAATTAAATAATCCATATTTACATTTAGATATAATATTACTCATATGTTGTTTAATTTATTTTTTGTAGTATTGATATTAACCATTAAAAAATATTGGTGTGTATAAAATTATAGTTGTTTACTTCTTGATCATAAAGTTTAATAGAACAATTATTGTTTTAGACACGTAATATATATTTTTATAACCTTTAGTCTTGTTGATATAGCCTTAGTCTTATTTTACTGTTATTATGGGAATTTTTGCACATGAATGTATTACCCTCTTTAAATTTCATGTTTAGACACCTAGCTCAAATAAGTTGCATTTGTGATTGGAGGTAAGATAGAGTTTTGGCTAGAAAAATTTGTGTCTTTCCCTTCTTCACGATGTATAGCATGCATATGATTGCATAATTAACTTGATGCCATCAAGTGCACATAGGTGATTCCTTAAAAGTTATCTTGAATTGTGTTGTAAGGTGAAAAAAATTGGTGGTTGTGTTATTGTTTAAAAGTAGTTAAAAAGTGGGCATGACATTTTGACATGTACAAGGGTGTAAATTGTCTTGGAATGCCCTTAAAATATATAGCAAAATATTTAATATTCTTACTTTTTCATTTTACTAGAATTTTTTTAAGATGTTGCTTGCTTTTCTTGTAATAGCTAGTATTGGGATTTAAGTGTGTGACCATATTGACAACCTTGTAGGGCTTAGCTTTATTGTATTTTTAATTTAGGATACTCAGAGGTGCACTAGTGATTTTATAGATCTAATTATAATGATTCTTTAAATATCCTTTAGTTTAATTCCAATTAAGAATTTGTTAATGGTTTGAGGTGACAACCATAAATAAAACTCAATTGTATAAAGTGATCATTTTTTCCTTCTTACACTTGTCAAGTCGTTTTAAAACTGCAATGATTTAGGTCATGTGTTGCAAGTAGTCAAATTTACTCTTAACCTTCTAAATAGATTTGTCAATTTGATATACAAATTAATTTTTGAGTTTATTCCTTCTATGAATGTTATTTGATATTTATTTTTAAGTAAGAAAAACATAGAAATTTTAAAATAATATACCCATCTATAAGATGCGCTTGTATCAATAATATCATCACTCCCCAAAAAATAAAACTACAAATATACTATTCTATATGTAAAATAAAATAAAATTATGTATGAATATTTTAAATATTATTTTACATACAAATAGAATTGTACTCAACATATTCGCTCACATATAATTTTCTATCATTACAACTATTACACCTCCTTTCAATTCTTAAATTATGACGAAGGCACCTTACACTTTTTTATCACTCTTGAAATTGGTCCACAATTCTCCTCTTGAATAAAACAAACTCTGATTTTAAGTAAATTTATTATGATTTTATTAAAAAATAATTTAAATATTACTTCATCTTCAAGAAAAATGAACACCTTACACTTTTTTATCACTTTTTTATCACTCTTGAAATTGGTCCACAATTCTCCTCTTGAATAGAACAAACTCTGATTTTAAGTAAATTCATTATGATTTTATTAAAAAATAATTAAATATTACTTCATCTCCAAGAAAAATGAAAATCAAACTTGTTCTTGTGGTCGTAGATTCCCTTGTCTCATTCAGAAAACTCGTTTATTCAATGTGTGGTAGGTATTTTTCACGTCATGTCTTTTTAGATGATCGAAGCAATGACATCAATAATTCACCCCACATAAAAATCACGAAATACCTGGCAATAAAGTATATGTAGTGTCCAAGTTTCCAGCTATTCAAAAAGCTGAGAATAAACGGTCAAAAAGAGACTGCAACAAAGTCATAAATTTGTCTTATATTCAATATTGTACGCGTTAAACTTTCTTTAAATTCGCAAGCGGTTTCTTCAGTTTTCCCTAAAGAAGAGGACACTCAAAGCAAACGCGAGCTTAGGCAAAACACAATTTTTTTTTTGTTTTCTTTTCTGGTTCTAGTATATTTGCTTGGGTTGCAAGTTTTTATTGCGTTTCTTCACTTCTCCGAATTGCTGAACTCTGTCAGTTTATTTGTGCTCATCAAGTGTAAACTTCAAATATCTATCAAGATTGAACAAGTAGTAGTAGACAGATTGTGATCAGTACATAGCATATTGTAGAATATCTAAGTACCTCCGACAACATGACCAGAGATATGCGTAGAATGCTCCCGACGTTTGGCAACCCTGTTACTACAAACACATTAGATAGGAGCAATAATTTGGAAGATATGGAAGAAAAGTTAGCCGCAGCAGAGACAGTGATTTCCAAATGGGACACAAATACAAGCAGCAAAATGCTCTTCCAGAGCAACGCAGAAGAAGTCCGTGTATACATGAACACAGTAGAAAATCTCCAACGGCTCATGGAACATTTGTCCGCCGGCGGCACCAACGCTCCCGAACTCATCCGCGCGCAGCGACTGATGAAAATATCGATGGCCCGTCTGCAGAACGAGTTTCACAAAATTCTGTTATCTAACAGTAAACCTATTGATCCGGACCAGATGTCATCGGCTGGACCGTCCTGCTATTCGAGCACAGAGGATACCATCACTGTCTCCACTTGCTCGGACTGCGACGACGATCGCAGCAGCCACTCCAGCTCCAACAGTTTCTCAGCAGACAGAGTCTGCGAATTCGACATGGTTCCGTTTGACGCCGTGCGGGATCTGCGGAATATAGCGCAGCGCATGGCGAAGAGTGGATACGCGAGGGAATGCGTTCGAGTTTTCGCTCTCACTAGAAAGTCCGTGGTGGAAGAGAGTTTATACAATCTGGGCGTGGAGAAGTTGAGATTGAAAGATGTTCGGAAAATGGAGTGGAAACTCTTGGATGAAAAAATAAGGAAATGGATAAACGCCGCTAAAATCAGCATCCGAATTTTGTTTGCCCGAGAGAAGAGGCTGTGCGCCGATGTTTTTGAGGGGCTTGATAAGATGAGAGATGCTTGTTTTGCCGAAATCGCCAAGGAGCCTACAGACAGGCTTCTCGCTTTCGCAGAGACTGTGGCAACCACGAGTCGGAAGCCCGAAAGAATGTTCAGGGTGCTCGACCTCTACGAAGCGGTCACCGATCTTATGCCCGACATGGAAGACACATATTCCCAAGATCTCTGCCGAAACGTGCACGAGCAGGCGAAGAGGATCCTGGTGCAACTAGGCGAGGCGGCCCGGCGGATTTTGATGGAATTTGAGAAGACCGTTGACAAGGAGAAATCTAAGGTTCCCATTCCGGGCGGCACTGTTCACCCTCTCACCAGATACGTTCTGAATTATCTCTCTATTCTCTCTAATTACAAGGAAACTTTGGTAGGCATAATCACAGACGCACCAAGAGGGATACCAAAAGCCCTACCCGACAATAACCTTGACAATCCCTGTGCCCCGCTGTCTGATCGCCTTGGATGGACCGTCTTTCTCTTGCTGTGCAAACTCGACAAAATATCTGATCTGTACAAAGATGTGTCTCTGTCGTACCTCTTTCTCATGAACAACCATCACTACATAGCACAGAAAATGAATGGCTCCGAGCTCAAATATATTCTTGGGGAGGAGTTGCTGAGAAAACAGTGGAATACAGTTAGGCAGTACGCGGTAAAATATGAGAGGTCGGCATGGATGAAAGTTCTGTCGTGTCTAACAGACGAGGAACTTCCTGCGAATGGCGGAGTTTCGTCTGGTGACTCTTTGAAAGAGAGATTGGAGAGGTTCAATTCAGCGATGGAAGAGGTGAAGAGAAGGCACGGTGGATGGGTGGTACCTGACGTCGGCCTGCGAAATAAGTTAGTAGTTTCAATTACTGAGAAGTTGATACCGTCCTACACTTCCTTTCTTACCAGATTCAGAATCCGATTTGGAATCAATACGTACATCAAATACACACCTGAAGAGGTGCAAGATTTTGTGTTGGATATGTTGAAAGGGAACCCCTCATCCATGAGCTCCAAGAGATCCCGTTGACTGATTTATTCACATTTATACATTTGCGTCCCTTTTTTGTAATATTAAGAATTTAAATTTGACGAGGAATGTGTGCTATGAACTTAGACTTGAATTATTGAGGTTCACATCAAATCAAATCAGAGGGGAGGTTACGTAAGTTCACCTTTTAATTCTACACCGCCTATCTCTCCTTCCCCAAGCCCGCACGCAAACAATAATGAAAAAACATAGAAATACTTTTAATCATCTTATTTAATTATTTGTGAATTAAAAAGTAATGTTATATATGTACTCTAGAAGAAAATGTATTTGCAATATAGATTGATTTTAATATTTAATAAATTTTTGCTTTTACCTATAAACTATCAATTGTTTAGTGGAGTGTAACGGTGAGACTTAATAAATTTTGAAAGTAGAATGCGAAAGATATTTTAGAAGTATGTAAAAGTCCATTTTTGTTATATGAAAGAAGATGACTCATAATTTTAATTATTTTTTATTGATTTTGAAAGATTAATTGCCAATTTACTTGATTTTTTATATATTAAATTTCTATCTTATTTGTCTCTCTGTATGTACACATATATCTCTCTCTATATATATGTCTGCCTGCGTGTGTATATGTGCATGGCACATATGTGCACATATATATGTATG
>VDFB02371146.1:0-26899 GCA_007258455.2 Sequoia sempervirens
GGATTGGTATTGAAGTAAAAAAGCTTCTTCACTAATCAAAATTACACTTCACTCAATCACACATTTTAACTTCTAACCATAATTACCTAAAGACTTGTGCCCACCCTAGAGCTCGTCTCTTAGATCAACAACACTTCCCTATGTTGAAGACACATGGAAACATCAAAAGACTTCAAATGAAGTTTCTTCGTATCTCTATACCTCAAAAAAATTGAGAAATTTCCTATCAAATTTTCTTAAAGATATCAAATAAATTAAATAGTTTTTTTTTCTCAAGTATTGATATATGGTTGGCAAGAGCTAAAAGAATTAAAATATTACACTAATTGACTTGTAATTTTCTAATTTTGCATGAAAATTTGAGTTTTTTTAGTCGAAGAGTTGCTAATCAAAGCCAAAGGAGGTGCTAATAAGAAGAGAGAGAACAAAAGAGTTTAAAATGTCTACATAGATTGAAGTTTTTTAACTAATTGAAAATATAGCCATCTCTAATTACCCAAATGTTTTTAAAATAATGGCATTTTTATCTCTATTCTCAAAGTGCAAGGACAACTCTCAAAGTTCTTGCAAGGCTAACAACCACCATTCATCTCCTTGTGCAATAAATTTCCCCTAACTAATTATTTTATTTAAACATTTGGGGAAAAAAATTCAAATGAAATTAGCTGAAACATTTTTCAAAATCACTTCCTACACTTACCCTACAGATTCTTTGCATTTGGACCTCCAATGAATAAAATGAATAAAGTCAATACAACTCTGTCATGTTAGTGTGTTCATATACTCACCCACATGCAGTCCCAAAGCATGTAGCATTGCTCATGAATCTTGTTAAGTATGGGATACTACAAATACATCATTGTGCAAGGTTGTATATGCACTTAAACAAAAGTGGTCTGTGGAAAGGCCTGAAGGAATACTTCCAATAAATGGCCACAAAGCAAAGGTAGGGTTTATAGCTGCTATTGGAAAGATATTCACTATAGATGGAATAGGATATTTCAGAAATGTTTTCTTAATTTTCTGGCCCTTGGTGACTTTGTCAATACAACATAAGCTACAAAAGATCGATTTTCTACAGGCTATAGCCCCCTAATTTATGTTAGATAATGCATAGGAATGGATCTCTTGAACTGTGCCAACCTGCTCTTTGACTGTAATTTAAGACTACTAATTCCACTACAACTGAAAGGAAAGGTTTCACATTTATCTGTATCTGGCAAAAGGAATAGAATTACCTCTAGAAGAGCAAACACGAAACCTGGATCACCTAAACTCATTATGTACTTCTATTGTCTACTACAGAAATGATTCCTGATTCAGCACTATAATGAAAATTCAACTCAGAAAATTTTGACAATCAAAAAATGTGTAATTGCAACTATGAATTGCATGTTGCATGTTTAATTTATCTGAATTAATTTTTTAGTGCTATTATGAATCTAAAGTTACTTTAACAAGATTAAAGAAAGCTAAGAACCAACCACTAGACTACCGATGAGGGAAAAGGTGACATAATGAAAATTACAAACCTATTACATTATTTATTTACTATCACTGTCCCTTTCTCCCTTAACCGAAAGCAAATAGAAGCTTTAAAAAAGGTGTCTCAAAACCTTGAGAAAAAAATGAAAATTACAAACCTTCGATAACAAATGGTGTTTTCATTCAGACAGGTGCCAACGAGGGGACAAATTGCAACAATGACCAAGGTTGAAAATTGTACATTATCTAGTAGCAGAGAGTCACGGACTGGTTATAAGGCAGAATAATTGCCATTAAGACCAGGGAACAAGGCCCCGCTGAGCATGATCCTGTGCTCAACTGGCCAGGAAACATCCAAAAGAAGCTGGGTTAAAGCACTAGTCAAATTTGGGAGAATAGAAACCCCTGAGACATGCAAAGAAGAGCTTGGCTTAAAACCCTGAATAAATGTCATAACGACAACCTGGGTTCAAACCTGCTGAGCATTACCCCACTGCAAAAACCGTCAAGCCATGTGAATTTGGAAGAATAGAACGCCCTCGACATGGAAACAAACCTGGTTTTGCCTTAATTATTAGTCTGGTACAGATAGGCATATCGTTGATATAAACAGGTGAAAATGTGACATCTAACTAATCTCAGCAGGGCACGATCTACTGGTAAGGCAAAGCAATTGCCAGATGATGACCTGGGCCTAGAAATGATAGCATTCTGAAGGGCTTGGGCTAAACCAAGACAAAAGAAAATCTTGATAAGTGCTGCTATTTTCCATTGACCAGCAAGGACCAAAACCTGCGACCATGTGTTACAATGTCAGGGCAGTCTACCCAGAGCTACCGGCCCCTTTTGGAATATTCTTCCACCAAAGACGGAGATGAATTTGGCCGGAAAGAGACTCCTCTGGTCTCACTTTAGGCTACATCCTCCTAAAATGAATAGAAATCAGCAAAACAAAATGGAGTGGAAAGAAAATATTGAAGGGTACCTCGTGTCCATCGTGACAGGTCAAAGAGCAGGCAGTGCATACGCCGGCATTGCCCGCAGGAACGCATGTGAGACACGAAAACACGGCCTGCCTTTTCATGTAACCCTTCGAGTATGTGCATTCCTTCCCTTCATCCCCCCCTAATACCAAATCAGCCTCCTGCCAAAAAATACACGACTTTCAATGTTAAAATTTTAACACAAAATATAACACAACTAGGTTTTAAGAAAAGAAAAATAACAAACATACCAGTTCTTGAGCTTCCACGCCTTCGATGTATTCTTCCATGGTCAGTGTTGGCTCATTTTCGTCATCAAATATATCACCCATTTCAATCAATAACCTGCAAATGCCCCTTCAAACAATTGTTGTGAGATTATAAAAGGAGGAAAAACTCCAAAGTAATGGCGTTTTAACTTTTAAACCCTCGTAGCAGATCAGGTTTGTGCTTGTTACTGAAATAATGGCGAGTTGGGGTTTCCCATACCTGTTATATTATACTCTGCAGATTTGTTTCTATTTATTCAAACAACGAGGCAAAATTAGTTACAAAATTAGGAGAGCGGTTTAATTTGTAGGGGAGCCAAATTTCAACACTAATATGGGGTTTTCCCTTTGTTTTTCATAATTCTTTCCGCTAAGTTTGATTGGTGTTGGAGATTTCTTTAAAATATGCGCCTCCCGCGCTTGTCCTTCTTAAGGCTGTTTCGAAATTCCCACCTCTTAAAAATCATGAAGGATGTGTGACTCTAATATACACACAAAAATATATGGCAGTTCCAAAAATGGAATTATTATGTGAGTATGTACATGTACGACCTTTATTAGCTTCCACATAGGTCAAAAGATTTTTCTAAAATGCTTACGAGGTACCTACATTTGTCAAAAAGGATTTTTCAATTTTGACACCTGGTTTTCCATTCTATTTTGTATATTGAGTTGTTCCCTCATTTAAATAAATATAAGAGAAGGTACTAGAATAAACAATCATTTTTACTTGTAAAATTCTATTATTATACTTTTCTTGGATGAACCTTTCTTTTTTATATTCACTATTTATATTTTTTCAAAGTCATTTAATTTCTTAAGTTTTTAAAAAATTTGCAGAGGGAGTTAATTCTCAACAAGAAAGTTTAACCATTCAAAATCCCTTGGCAAGTCCCCTCTGCACCCAAATATCAAGCATTGGTCACAAACACAAGTTGTGAAGCTACTTAAGATATTGTTAAAATGGTATCGGACGCTAACATAGTTGAGGGATGAGACTACAAATGTATGGATGGTGTTCCACCAAACTAGATAGGATCGCATGTGGATTAGTCCATCTAACACAACCTAAAAATTAAAAAAAATGAGTAGAAGTCAAAGTTCTAGTTTATCCTCTTCATCTATACCAGTCAATAAAATTGTATTAAACACCAAACAAGTTGTTCCTTTTATCCACATTTTGCTTTTTCTTTGTTTTCTATGAGCATTGTCTACTGCTTGTTTTAAATTCAAATTAGATGGAAATGGAAGTTGAAATGTCTTATAATGTTTTAAATTCACACTAGATCAAATTCAGGATAATGAAATAGGGTTAAATTTTCTGTAAAACACCTTATGATATTTCACAACTTGATTTTAAGGCTTAAAAAAATTTAACACTTCGATCCTCCCTTCCTCACCCTTTATTCCTCTTTCTTAGCCAACTATCTTCTTCCATATATGTTATCTTCGTGAGCAACATAGTGGCATTCATCTTTGTTGTGAACTACTTTGCAATCAACCCTTAATTCTAGAATGCATGACATCCTTCTACATGGAAGAGATGAGTCTTTATTTTCCCTAGATGGCTTCATGGATAGTTTTTTATTTTTTGTATTAATAATAAGTAATTAAGTTGTTACATTGTTCAAGAATGAAACCAGCAGCTGCCCTAAGGCTAAAACCATAAAATGTTGCAGTTTCAGCTGTTATACATATGTTGAACCCATAGATTTCAACCAAAATGTCGATTCCCAACAATTTCAGCTGTTATACATATGTTGCACCCATAAATTTCAGTTGAAATGTTGATTCCCAACTATTTTATAGATAGCATACAGAGTTATATGCACAACATTACCAACATATACAGAGAAAATCAAAAATTGGATACCCAACAATACTAGCGATCAAGTTTCAGTCTCATGAGCCTATGGCTATTACTTGTTTCAATTTCTTCAGCTTCTTCTCTTGCCAGCCCAATAGTTGAGAAAGTGTCTTCTTCTTGATGATTGTGTTGATAGGTGCCCCTATGCCTTGTAATCATGTTGTCTCTAGCTTGGTTAAAAGCTTTCTGGAACTCCCTAAACGCCTGGAGAAAGATTTTAGTCTCTCTTCTATTGAGTCCACATGCATACCCACATTTGATTTCCTCATGTATTAGGTTTGTTGTTCCATTTCCGCAGAGGTCTACAAACTTGTCATGAGACACTTCAATATGGAGTGATACCTACAAGACAATAGAGCAATATGTGAGTCTCTTATTAGACTCAGTAAGAACCCTCCTATTGCCCTTAAACTTGTCATCATTTCTTGCTTTCCATATGTGCAAGAGGATCTCGTTAGTCAAACAATTCCAAAATAATTTGCAACCTTTGCTTAGCTTTAAACCACAGAAAAGGATGAGATTCCAATCTATATTATTACCATTCAACCAAATATTCAAATCTTGACAGAATAAATTCCATATTTCCTTAGCATAAAAACATTCAAAAAGTATATGAATCACAGATTCAGGAGTGCAGCAAACATAACAGATGTCAATATCATTTGTGTTGGATTTAAAGGGAAGCCTTTGGAGAAGGATAAGCTACCTAAAATAAGCTTTCTTAGGCTCAACACAATTGTACCAGACCTCTACAAGGATTTTAGCCCAGCTGGTGTCTGAGAGAGATGTTTTCCAACATAGGTTGAGATGCTTGAGAACAACATCATTCGAGCTTAGATCTTTGTAAATAGTTTTGGCTTTGAGGCTAACCAGCTCAGCCCCGTCCCTCCACACCAAGTCCTAGGCAGGATTAAAAGAAGGTGCAACATCAAAGGGGAATAGAGCCCCTAAGCAGGCCGCAGCCAAGGTGGAGTGGGTTCTTGCTGCAAAGGGGGGGGAGAGTAAAGTCAACACTCAAGGCCTCCAAAATTTTGAGACACCCATTCATAAGCACATCACTAAAAAGTTTTAATGTCTGCCTTATGCCAATTTTTAGCAGAACAACCTTGGAGGAGAGCAAGGGGCTTACCTTTTTGGTAGAGATTCCACCAAATAGAGCTGAAGCTTTGGCATTTGGAGTTAATGAGAGTTATGTTGCAGCTTTTTAACTGAGCATTATGCTTGGTGTACTCCCAAACCTTCCAAAGGCTCCTAAAAACCAATGATCCAGATGGAGTCATGGGGTGACTGTTGATGAGAATATCACATAGGGGAAGGCCTTTCCAGGCTTTGGCATGTTTGGGGACCGCATTTTGGATGTTGTTTCTGACCAATACCTTCCAAGGTTCACCTCCCTCCAATGATCTTACCACCCATTTAAAGGCAAGAGCAATGCCCTAGAGTCTTAAGTCTTTTAGGCCCAAGCCACCCTGCAACTTGTTAAGACAGCACCAGTCCCACTTGACCACGTGTTTTTTCATCTTCCCTTTGCCATCAGACCAAAGGAATGCTTTAATTCTTTTTTTAATCTCATTAATTTGATAACTGCAGAAAAACCAGACTGAGGCATAATATATGTTGTACGAAGACAAAAAAAATTGGCAAACTTGGATCCTTCCTGCCAATGAAAGATAGTGTTTGTTCCATTTTTCCAACTTTTTCTCAATCTTTTCACTTATCCATTTCCACATCTCTTTGAGTTTAGGGTTGAGAGCGAAGGGGATCCCAAGATATCTCACTTGCATATTAGGGCCACCCCGCTGAAATTTGAAGTCCTTTAACCATTCAGGAGGGGAGTCTTCCCATTCGAGTGTGATTGACTTAGAGTTGGAGATTTTTGCTCCTGATGCAACACAAAAAAGCTCAAGTTTTACCATCAGGGATTCATGTTGTTTCTGTCAAGATCAATGAACAAGGTGGTGTCATCTATGAATTGCACATTGATCAGCTCATTATTGTTAGGAAGTCTAATACCTCTTATTCTTGGGGAGAGTGTTTAATCCCTTAGAAGAAAATGCAAAGCATCTGAGGCAATGACAAACAAGGCATAGGCCAAGGGGCAGCCCTGTCGGATGGATCTCTCCAGCCACACCTCTTGAGAGAATTCCCCATTCACTTCAATCTGGGCGGAGGCATCTTTTAGCAAAGTGTTCACCATCTTGTAGAAACCTTCAAGGAACACAAACACTTTAAGGACTACCCTTAAGAAGGACCATTCAACTCTATCATAGGCCTTTTCAAAGTTCAGGAGCAGCATAGTAACCCTTTGGTTGGTTGCCTTTACCTACTCCATAGCCTCCTAGCTTGTTATGAGGTTTTCCAAAATATAACGCCCTTTGATGAAACCAGTTTGAGTGGAGCTCACAAACTTGGGCAGCAGATTAACCAACCTTAAGGCGAGCACTTTAGCGAATATCCTGTAAGAACACATTTAAAAGAGTGATTGGCCTCCAATTCTTAACTAGGGATTTGTCCCCCCCTTTTGGCAAGAGTTTGACGATGCCCTTATTAATGGATTTACTCAGGCATCCATAGTTAATGGCTTCCTTGTAAACTTGCAAAAGCTCTTCAGAAATCCAATTAGAGAAACACTTGTAGAACTCAACAAGTAGCCCATCCCAGCGTGGAGATTTATCATTATTCATGGAGTTGATGGTCATTCAAATTTCATCCTTAGTCACTTCTGCAAAGAGGGAGGCAGCATCATCACTAAAGATCTTTCTAGGGATGATGCTCTCAACAAAGGCTCTTTCCTTACATCTATCATTTCATTCCCCCTCAGTGGTGAAAAGACTCTTAAAAAAACTATTAAACTATTTTAGAATGTCATCTTGAGAGCTGAGGAGATTCTCACTATCACAAATTTTCCTATCTGCTCCTTTATATTTTTCTCTCTTAAAAATTTTAAAAAGAAATTTGACCCTTTGTCACCAGTTTTAAGCCAATTCATTTTAGATTGGACCCTCATGCCTTTAATCTTTCTATTATGTATTATTCTCAGGCAGTCTTTGGCCTTCACCAAGTCCTCTCCTAAGCAAATGTCGCCCTAGGCCTTTTGAAGCTTGGCCTCAGCCTCAAAGAGATAGTTCTAAAGTTCATTTTCTCGCTTCTTGTTGTCTAGAGCCTTTTTCTTCCCTATAATTTGAAAAGATTCCTCCATGAATCAACACTGGTGTTCCATATTTTGATGGAAATAGCATCCTTGAGCATCCACTTATTTATTTCCTTGATTGAGGAAATAGCTTCCCTACAATCAACATCTTCAAGAAGCATGGTATTGAGCATAAAGGCTCGGTTCTTGGATGAAACCACGGGACTGTCTTGATAAACTGCAAGGTCAGCTTTGATAGGGTGATGGTCAGAGAGGGTGTAGGGGTGGACACAAACCTTGACACCTTTTTCATTGGAAATGAAACTAAAAAAGTCCTTACTAGCGTAGAATCTATCCAAATTGGAGTAAATTCTGGAATTACCTTTTTGAGCATTGCACCAAGTAAACCAGATATCCTTACAATATTTTTTACCATTCTCCATTGGGTCAATTAGATTGAATTTGTGCTTAAATTTGAGCCAAAATTTCATTTTGTTTCCCTTCTAGGTCATGTTTATCCCTCCCCACTTGTCCTCAAAATGCTTGATCATGTTGAAATCACCTCCAAACACCCAAGGGATGGCTGGCAGGTTAGCAAGCCATTGCCAAAGGGAGATTTTATCCCTATAATCATTAGGAGCATAAATTGAACAAACACCAAACACCTTGTCATCTTTTTTCAGTGTCACCCACACCACTCTATTACATGGGGAGCACCCGAAACCAGTGATGGATTGATTCCAATGATTGGAAATCAAGATGGCTGCCCCCTACCCCTTTCATGTGCAGTGGATAAAGAGCAAACCTCTTTCCATACAAACTTGAGGTTGTTTTCAAGCGAGAAACCATACTTAGCTTTGGTTTCTTAGAGAAGCACAATGTCTTTACTTTTTTCCATGTTTAAGAACCTTTTGATTATATATTTTGTCAAGGGATTCAAGACCCCTAACATTCTGGGATACACATTTAAGCTTCATCATCACCAGTCATGGGGTTGTCACTCTTGAAATTTTCAAAACACTTTGGTAACTTCTCGTCCATCTCTCATTTTTTGGCAATGAGGGATTGGATCACCACACTCCTTTTCTTCCTTTTGCTTAATGAGCTTGTTTCTTCCTTACTCAAGGCTACTGACCCCTTGTTTTTCGTTGGTCTTCCCAGACCATTTTTTTGTTTTAGGTGTAGTTTCCAGCTGCCCCAACATGACATTCTCATCAACAGTTACACCCATGACCCTGGGGTCTCTACTTTTTAGAATTCTTGTGGGAGAGCTTGAGGGAACCTCATCTGTCTTGGAGGGAGGGGGATTAGAAACCAAATCAGAGTTGGTGGTGCACTCTTGTTCAAAACCAAACAGTTGGCTAGAAGCGAGACTGGGAGAGATATTCTGGATGGGGGGAATGGAGGGATCACCCAACAGGGGGGAGAAGAATTAGTCCACAATTGAGGAGCCTCCACCTGCACTTTAGGGGCATTTACCTCAATGGAAGAATCATCCCCTGACGTTGTTGAGGGGTCACCAGAGCCCCCATTCAAAATATTGTCACTAGTCTCAACTCGACTAGGATGGACTTTTTCAAAGGAGAACTGGTTATCTTTTCTTTTTAATTAAAATTTAGTTACCTTTGGGCCCGTATTTGTTTTTCCCCAAGAGTTTTGGATTTTTTCCTTGATATTCTTTAGGAGAATCTATTGTGCATTAAGCCTTTCTAATAGAAGAATATCCCTGGTCACTTGTTGGGATGGTCTAGGGGAGGGTTGTGCCTTAAGAGTTTCATCAATTTCTCCATTCACAAGATCAAAAGCATTATCCCCAAGGGGATCAAAGGAGTTACTGGGAGCCATGTCAACACTGCCAATGTGCAAGGGGAGATCTTTGACAGCACCCCCAACAATGGAGGGCATCCCACCACTGTCATTTTGCTCAAGAGACCCAACACCGCCCTCTTCATCGCCATCATGTGGGGGCATGAGGGGATCCCCGTTGTTACCCACTCTCGGTGATTCTGACATTTCAGGTGAGGAATTAATTCTGCCATTGTTGGGAGCCTTGCGAACAGGTTGGTAGGACCCCAAGGGAGCTTTTTTCTCTTAATAATAGGGCAGTTTCTTTGCAGGTGGCCTTCCCTTCTGCAAAGGAAGCAGGCATTAATCCCACCCAATATTTCCAAAGGATAGGACAAGGTAACAAATTCTTTGACAATATTAATAAAACTGGGGAATTTGACGCCTGGGTTGAGAGAAACCAATACCCTCACATCAAGATTGGGAAGAGTAGCTTTTGTTTCTTCAACCCTCACAACTCTGCCAATCGATTCAAGGAGCTGCGGAAGCAGCCTCCAAAATTCAAGGGGGAGGATTTTTACCACTACCCATCTAGGGTAGGAAAGAGCAATTATTAAGACAACCAAGGTAGGGCGCGAAAGGCACAACCTCCAACATTCTAGTAGGGTTTATCCAACACTTTTTTTTTTCATTTCACGAGTTCTTAAGAAAATAACAAATAGTCCTTTTGAATTAGTCTACAATAAGAAATGTGAATGCTAAATTTATTATTCCAGACATTAGAAAACCAAGCGTCGAAAAAATTTCTTGCAGGCATTTTGTTTAAGTCTACAACAGTGAAAAAAATTGCAGTCTTTCAATCTGGATCTTTCCCCATAAATGGTTTCTTTCATCATAGTATTCAGATGCAAGAAAAGATCTTTAGGGAAAATAGAGGGGTTCTTACCTTCCCCTCTACTATCCTCGTCAGAGCCCCCATCCACAATGAACTTAGCATCAATAGTAGCCTTGAATGTTTTAGAAGCTTATGTAGCAACGACCTCTTTGAAGGATTTCGTAGGACGGGTTTGGAAGTCCTGAAGACTCTCCTCTAAACTTGGTTGGGTGGGGTGTATCGTACCCCCTCCATAACTTATGAAGAGACACCAACGCCAATGCCAGCCTTTCGCTTAGGCAAAGCAACCACACAAAAAAGCAAATACAGGGAAACAAACTTTGCTGACACTAAAGGAAAGCAAAACATGATGAAAGTTTAGGGAAAAAGAGGCCAACAACCCCGCAAACCTATAGTGGGGAGGGGAGGTCCCTACCTCCCCATTCCTTGATTTCGCACACACATCAGTTTCCCGCCACGCACACAAACCCTAGACCTTCTATGCTTCCATTCGTCAGCGTTCCTAATTGTCAAGATGTCTTTGTTTTCTTTTTCTTGATAGATAGTTTAGTGAATTACCAATTTTTTATTGTTTGCCTAATGGTGTAGTCATGGATTAGGTGCCCAATAAAGGATAGCTAATCCAAGTAGCTCCATACATAATGTCACTTATAGCCAATTCATTAATCAGCAAGAAGTAGCAACCATTACAATATATATGCCTGATGAAAATAAAACAATTTTCTCCACTACTTAAAAACATATTTCATTCTACCATAAAATTAAAACATCAAACCAAAAATAAATTATTTATGGGTTGTGTTCAACCATTGACACGTAGACATGAAAACTCAAAAAATAAAAAAATATTTAGAAGCATATAACTAGTTAAGAATCACAAAATATTAA
Source organism: Sequoia sempervirens (assembly GCA_007258455.2). Lineage (NCBI taxonomy): Eukaryota > Viridiplantae > Streptophyta > Pinopsida > Cupressales > Cupressaceae > Sequoia > Sequoia sempervirens. The sequence goes on from VDFB02371146.1 coordinate 11,303, forward strand.
CCTAGAATTCATCCCAAGTCCCTTCTCGATTGACAAGACTTGTGAATTTCATTATGTATGATTTCCAATCTTTTCTCTTCTCTCCTTTTCATGACCTCTCTATATGTCTCCACCCCCCTCTCTTTTTTGTATATATTTATTTTGTCTTTATAATAGAGATCAATGTCTAGTTGAGGTAATTGCCTAGCTAAGAAAGATAAATGTCAATAACTCCACCAAACATCCAAGAATAGTGACCACCAAGATCTAAATAAATTCCACATTAGCATATGGTAAACCTTTTATTTGACTTTACATTCCCATTATGAAGGAATAATGTTGACTAGCTACTATTAAGTTAGGATAATAACCACTATTGGCAGGAATGGAGGGTGCATATAATTGTCACACTTTCAAATATATTCTTTTGTAATTATTACCAGCCACCCATATTAGAAATAATGCTCAAAATTTTAAAGATATGTGCCCCTCGATTTGGGACTTAACCAACAAAAGGAACATTACCAATAAGATGTATGTGTCCCAACAAGTCAACAAAAAGAAAGAATAACAATACCTAAGAAATTGTTGGTGGGTCCTAATAAATATAAACATCAAGCATAATTTTTTATAACATAAGAAAAGGTGAGATGGCCCAACCACTAAGCCATATATACCACAATGAGGATCCCAACATAGACATAAGAGAAGGAAATATAGGTCCCATGAAATTTCAAACTTTAGCCACTAAAGACAAGGTAGGTTCTAGAAGTAGTGCATCCCAATAGATCCAACATACATTTAGTAGTTCCTAACATGATTAAAGAAGAAATGCCTAAAAAAAATTTGAATATTATTTTAGGTGGCACTCAAGAATGTAGGCCCTATGAACTTCTCAACAAAGAATATTCAAATAGAATATTTATGAAATATAATACTCCATGTCTAAGAATATGAGAGAGCCCAACTAAAATACTACATTCACGCAAATAAAACAAGGCTTACAACACATGAAATTAGAAAAAGAAAATAAACTCGATAGAATGGTGTTTTTGGGCATGCAAAATTGCGCCCTAAATGCTCTTGCATTACCTAAGCACCTATTTGAAAATTTAGGATACTTTTTTGCATTTTTTAAAATCTTGTGATGATTCTAATCATCCTTGTATATGATGTTACTCTCTTATATAATTATTGGTAAACAATCTTTTTGCTATGATATTTCATTGCAAATAGCTTAGACTCACCTAATAGATAGTGCCAAACATTATAGCAATTGGAGAGATTTATTTTGGATTAGTGATCTTCCTTTGCATTTGTGAGGGGCGTCTCCCTCATAAGATATAATCGGGGATTTTCAAGAGGTATTATCTTGACCAAAAATCAACAAAGGAAAATAAATTAAAACTAAAATAAAGAAAAAGAAAACCTATGTATGGCTAATATGGAGCTAATAGCCTAGTTTTCTCAATAAATAAAGAATAAATATGGAAAAGGAACTACAACAAGGTTTGGAATGAGGAAATACTACTTGACATAACAAAAGAAATGTTCACCTGTGTTCTCTAGATTCACATATTTGAAAGACATTTAATGTTACATCCATTATTGTGATGAGACTTGTTTCATCCATCACATGACAAAAAATATCTTAAAGAATAGATACAAAAACGTTAAAAAACAATGTAGCATAAAAAAACTAATACACTAACTCTGAGTCCTATAGTATTATTCTTTATTAAAATTTAGAAAATGCCCAAATTCCCTCTTTGCTTTTGTACAAATGATTAGAATGAAAAAGTATTTAGAAAAAGAAAAATCCCCCTCTTCACAATCTACCTTCACTGCATAGGCTATTTATTATATTTGTAATTAATTCTTTAAATCATCTTTTAGTTCATAGCTTAAGGATAATTCAAAAGTTCACTAATCCAACAACCTTAACTTGTAAATAAAATTTCACTTATCAGGTCTTATTAAAATTGTTGGTCCCTTGTCAAAATTTTAAAAAATATTTGTATTAGGGTTCCAAATCGTTATGTTTGTTTTTGCCTCCATGATTTTGTTTTACAAATTCCTCATTGTCAAGGATCGCAAGATTCCCATAATTAAATGTTGATGTAAAAAATTTCCTTTGTGTTTTAGGGTTTCATGGTCCCCTATGCTCTCATCTTAGGTGTCAATACATGGAAAGGTTCAATACGCCTTAAGGGGAGCCAATATTATCTAAATTATGTTTTGACGCATTAGGGTTTTAGGTTATCTCTCACATCGGTGCTTATTCCCTTGATTCTCTACTTCTTGACCCTAACCCTTTGTTTTGAAAGTTTTTCCAAGAATTTCAAACTTTCAAAGTTTTTTTGACTCCCATCCCATGTCTAATATAATGAGAACAATTGTGCAAAGAAGCATGAATGTATGTTAATGGGATGTTAGAGTTTGTTATGCTTATATCTTAGGTATCAAAGATTAATATTGTATGATACTTCATTGAATGCTTGGTGGGTTTCTGACAAAGGAGGCCCAATGAGAAGTACTTTTCATGATTTTCATGTCGAGGCATCAAGGCATTAAGTCATCACCTCCCATCCTCACACTTATGAGGAATATTGTTTTTTCAGGATTTTAAGATATCATTGTTGATTCTCAGTTGTGATCATATGGTTTGTCCTTGATGACAAAATCACTTTCAGTTGGTTCTATTTGATGTCAGATGGTTCTCTTTGATGATTAGTTTCAGTTTGGTTTCTCATGCTCTATCTTGGTACAGTTTTGTATATATGGTTTAATTGTCTTGGCTTTTTGTGGTTCGGTTCAAGGTGAAGGTTCATCTTTTTAAATGAAAAGGATACACATTTCAGCAGGAGTTTGGTCTTCGGCATGTTGTTTCATCGAGCACTTTGTGTCTCACCGACCGACACAAGAAAGAACATATCAGCGTGAGAATGCTAGGGTCTCCCCGATCCATTTTTTTGATAAACGTCTGTGTTGCCTATCGGCAAGACATTTCTGATGTCATGTCGATTGGATTTTACATACAAGCAGCTTTTAGCAGGACTTCTCTATGGTTTTGGCGACAGAGGGTGATCCCTTTCGGTAGGAGTTATACCGTCGATATGAGGTCACAACAAGATTGTTATGTCTCATCGACTGGAGGTTGAATGGGAACACATCGACATGTGTTGCGGCATCGATATAATGTCATAGCGAACCCTATGGGTCTCACCGATGGAATTCATATGGACCTTGTCAGCATAGGCATTGAGTTGTCTCGGCGAACATGAATGTTCTCATGGGCTTTCGGTAAGACACAAGATGCTCTACGAGAGGTCACCCCGACTATGCTTTGTCTTAGCGAAGGTGAATGATGGTTACATTTCGGTGAGAGAACTATTTTGTCTCAACGACTAGAAGAATCTTATATGGCTCTCGGCATGAAATAGGATATTCAATATAATTTCTCCCCGATGGTTGAAGGTTACAGTGACACATAAGAGATAAAAAGTCTTTCGGTGAAACATAATGAAATCTACATATGGTCTCCCCGATAACAATTTGTCACAGCGACACACATGAGATTGAAGGTTACTTTTCGGTGAGAGGTTGGTAATTTCTCGGTGATCAAGTATGTATCGCGGGGTGTTTCGGTATGACTTAATGAATTCTATGGGACCTCTCCTCGATTATGAATTGTCTCACTGACACCGGATGAAAGGATGACTTTCGGTAAAACAAAGCATTATCTACGAAACATCTCCCCGACAGCAGAATGTCACAGCGACAAACAGTGGGATGACTGACGGCGTTAAAGTTGCCTTTGGCATAACTTTACATCGATGGAAAGGAGAGAATAGGGCAAAGTGCATTTTTTTAAATTCTGATATCTCTTTGCAAGGCAATGAATGGTATGGCTGCTATGTTTGGTGCGCCTCTCTGGCTGGAAGCTCGACAGTGGTTGATGGAGCCATGAGAGTTGCAAATTTGACTGGTATTTATGCGTTTCATGCTGCACATACTGGTTTATAATCACCATTTTTAGAACTGCTCTTTGCATCTCAGTTACTAATGTGGCAAATGATGCCCTAACAGAGTATTGTTATTCATGCATTAAGGGTTTTTGAGATATAGATATTCGGTAGTCGTGCTCTTTGAAGATCTGTCAGTTACAATTTGTTAACTCTTCATTCATTACAGAATTTAAAGCTTCAGCTTATGGGTATTCTAAAAATAGTTTCAAATGGCTATTTTGTTTTATTAAAAGATTTGGGTATTGTAAATGTTGTTGCAGATTTGAAAAGGATCTTTGATTTATTCTTGTCAGATTATTTGCAGCCTACTGGACAGGCGTTACTCTTGATTTTACCATCATCTACGACATCATATTCAACATTTTCTAAAATTATCAAGAGAGTTTCGCTGTGATTCTTCGCGAAAAATGCATCTTTGGAAGTCCTTTTCATGGCACAAACCTAAAATATCAGGGATAAAAAAACCAAAGGTTGTAAACACTGCAGGACTTCCTGCCAGTAATTATGAGACGCTTGATTTGATTTATTTGAGATACATTGAAAAAAAATCAGAATAAAAATCTTTGGAAAACATGATGGTGAACACGCTTGTAATTCTATTTAATATTATAAGGATTCAAAGAGTTGGATTCTTAGGGTATTAGGTAGATAAGAGTGTTGAGTTTCTTGAGCTTACTAGAAAATAGAGAGATCCTCTTATATTATTATTGTTCTGAAAATAATTCGAGGGGTTGGTGCTCCTTGAAATTGGTGTTTCAAAATGAGGGGTTGGTGCCTCGAGTCGGTGCTCTAAATTAGCCTATAGCGCATTGTTAACAATGGTTTTGAAGATTGGGCTTCAATATGAGTGGTTTTTCACCCCTAGGAGGGTTTTCCACCCTAAACTTTGTCTTATGTCCTTTGTTTTACTAAAATGCTTGATTGTGATAAATTTTTATCAGCTTGAAACATTTTTGAATGATAGTTCCTTCATATCTGCAAATATTTAGTTCAAATATCTTGCACAAGTCATTGCTAAAGAGTCTAATTCAAAAGGAAGCTTAAAAGTTCTCATTTGATTCATTGCTCAAGAATAGTTATAATTTGCTAAAGGTGTTTGTTGTCTCAATACCTTTCTTATCTTTAAAGCTGCATTCAAATCAATTGTTTAATAAGTGAGTCAATAATGTTGATCATCATTTGCACAGTCTTATGAGTTGCACTCGCACTGTCATCATGCTTTGATTGTTAATCAATGTTAGCCATAATAGTTTTGGCAATTGCAAGATATCTCACTCATATCATATTTTCATAAGTTGTCTAATAGACTGAGTTAATGTTGTCATATCTTTGTGCTTTCAAAAGTGATTACTCTACTCTATTGTTGAAAGAAAAGGAAATCATAATTAAAATCTTGGTCGAAGTTGAAAAAGTTTAGACACTGATTCACCCCCCCCCCTCTCAGTGTCTGTCCATAACTCCAACAATCATATGTTAAGAATAGAATCATAGAGCAATAAAAAATAATTAAAAACAAATGCAAAAATAAATCACAAACACAAATATGTGTGGTTGACCTAATATAGGCTACCTCCACAGAGAAACAATTGGTCCTTCTTATTTCATCTAGAAGAAAAAAGGGATACAACCTACAACACACTACTACTACGTCCTCATCACTCTCTCACAGTCTCATCTCACGATACATGGTTGTAATATAATTCCTGTACAAAAGAGGGTTGCCTTCAAGGGAAAAAATAATACATAGATATCTTTCAATGGATGAGATGAGTCTTCATTTTCCCTAGATGACTTGATATTGTTTATTGTTTTCCTAACGGTGTAGCCAAGGATTAGGTGCCCAATAAAGGATAGCTAATCCAAGCAGTTTCATACATAGAACCACTTACAACCAATTCATAAATAAACAAGAACTAGCAACCATTACATATATGATTAATGAAAATAATACAATTTTCTCCACTACTAAAAAACATATTTCATTCTACCATAAATTAAAACATCAAACCAAAAATAAATTATTTATGGGTTGTGTTCAACCATTAACACATAGACATGAAAACCAAAAAAATAAAAAAGTATAGCCATAAGCATATAACTAGTTAAGAATCACATAATATTAACCTAGAATTCATCCCAAGTCCCTTCTCAATTGGCGATCATGTGAGATCCAATGCATATGATTTCCAATCTTCTCTACTCTCCTTTTCATGACCTCTCTATCTGTCTCCACCCACGTCTTCTTTTTGCATATATTTATTTTGTCTTTATAATGGAGATCAACACCTAGTTGAGGCAATTATCTAGCTAAGAAAAATAAATGTAAATAACTCCACCAAACATCCAATAATAGTGGCCACCAAGATCTAAATAAAATCCACATTAGCATATGGTAAACCTTTGATTTGACTTTCCATGCCCATTATGAAGGAATAAAGTTGACTAGCTACTCCTAAGGATGATAACTATTATTGGCAAGAGTGGAGGGTGCATCTAAATTTCACACTTTTAAATATATTCTTTTGTAATTATTACCAACCACCCACATTAGAAACAACGCTTAAAATTTTAAAGCTATGTGTCCCCCAATTTGGGACTTACCCAACAAAAGGAACATTACTAGTAAGGTGTATGGGTCCCAACAACAAGTCAACAACAAGAAAGAATAACAATGTCTAAGAAACTGTTGGTGGATCCCAACAAATATAAACATCGAGCATATTTTTTTATAACATGAGAGAACATAAGGTGGCTCAACCACTAAGCCATATATACCACAATGAGGACCTTGACTTAGACATAAGAGAAAGAAATATATGTCCCATGAAATCTCCAACATTATCCACTAAAAACAAGGTAGTTGTTAGAAGTAGTGCATCCTAGTAGATCCAACATACATTTAGCAGTTCCTAGCATGATTAAAGAATAAATGCCTAGAACAATTTTGAATATTATTTTAGGTGGCACTCATGAATGTAGACCCTAAGAACTTCTCAACAAAGAATATTCAAAGGGAATATTATGAAATATATTACTCCATGTCTAAGAATATGAAAGACTAGCCCAACCGAAAGACTGCATTCACATAAACAAGACAAGGCTTAAAACACACAAAATTAGAAAAAGAAAATAAACTCAATAAAATGATGTATTTGAACATGCAAGATTGCCAAAGCCTTGAATTCTCTTGCATTACCTAAGCACCTATTTGCACATTTAAGATACATTTTTGCATTTTTTTCAACCTTGTGATGATTCCAATCATCTATTTACATGATGTTACTCTCTTATATAATTATTGGTAAACAATTTTTTTGCTATGATATTTTGTTGCAAATAGCTTAGACTCACCTAATAGGCAGTGACAAACATTATAATAGTTGGAGAGATTTATTTTGGATTAGTGATCTTCCTTTGCTTTTGAGAGGAGCATCTCCCTCATAAGATATAATTAGGGATTTTCAAGGGGTATTATTTTGACCAAAAAGCGGAAGAGGAAAATAAATTGAAACTAAAATTAAAAAAATTAAACCCTAGGTATGGCTAATATGGGGCTAATAGCCTAGTTTTCTCAATAAATAAATAATAAATGGAAAAGGAACTACAACAAGGTTTTAAATGAGGAAATGCTACTCGACATGAGAAAATAAATATTCACCTATGTTCTCTAGATTCACATACTTGAAAGGCATTTAAAGTTACATTCACTATTGCAATGAGACTTGTTTCATCCATCACTTGACAAAAAATATCTTAGAGAATAGCTACAAAAATATTAAAAAAATATGTAGCATAAAAAACAAATACACTAACTCGGTCTTATACTATTATTCTTTATTGAAAAAAAAAAGAGAACCCAAAGTCTCTCTCTGCTTTTGTACAAATGATTAGAATGAAAAAGTCTTTAGAAAAAGAAAAATTCCCCTCTTCACAATTTGGTCTTCAATATATAAGATACTATATTTCTAATTGATTCTTTAAATCATCTTTTAGTTCATAACTTAATGATATTTCAAAAGTTCACTAATTTTACAACCTTGACTTATAAATAAAAATTCACTTATCAAGTCTTGTTAAAATTGTTGGGCCCTTGTCAAAAATTAAAAAATTATTTGTATCAAGGTTCCAAATTGTTGTTGTGTTTGTTTTTGCCTCCACAATTTTGTTCTAGAAATTCCTCATTTTCAAGGACCACAAGATTCCTATAATTAAGTGTTGATGTGAAAATTTTCCTTTGTGTTTTAAGGCTTCAAGGTCCCCTGTGCTCTCATCTTAGGTACATAGTGCATGGAAAGGGTCAATACACCTTAAGGGGAGACAATATTATCTAAATTGTGTTTTTGAGGCATCAAGGTTTTAGGTTATCTCTCACTTTGGTGTTTGATTCCCCACTTCCTGACCCTGACCCTTTGTTCTCAAAGTTTTGCTAAGAATTTTAAACTTTCAAAGTTTTCCTTACTCCCATCCCATGTTTGATATAAGGAGACCAATTGTACAAAGAAGCATGAATGCATGTTTGTGGGATGTTATATTTTCTTGTCCTTACATATTAGGTATCAAAGATTAAGATTGTATGATACTTTGTTAGATGCCTTATGGGTTTCTGATAAAGGATGCCCAATGAGAAGTACTTTTGATAATTTTTATATCGAGGCATCAAGGCATTAAGTCATCACCTCCCATCCTAATACTTATGAGGAATATTACTTTTTCAGGATGTCGAGATATCATATGTTAGGAATAGAATCATAGAGCAAAAATAAATAAATGAAAAAATAAATCACTAACACAAAGACATAAATATACATGGTTCACCTAATATGGGCTACCTCCACAAAGAAACAACCAGTCTATCTTCTTATTTCATTTAAAGAATGAAGGGATACAACCTACAACACACTACTACTACTCCCTCTTCACTCTCTCGCAGTCTCATCTCACAATACATAGTTGTAATATAATTCCTTCACAAAAGAGGGTTGTCTTCGAGGGGAAAAAAAACCAATATAACCTCTACTATCAAATCTTTAACCTAATAATGAGTGGTCTATATTTACTATGATATTATAATATTTTACGAGGTAATTTAAAAAAATGTCTTTGGGGACACTTCCTCGAAACCCCCACCAAGGAGCAACAACACAAGTGGGGGGGGGACCTTCGACTCCCCCTTCTTTAAGAACTAAGATCCAAACATGACTAATAATCAGGATCCATTACCAACAATGTCTCAATTGGAGACTAATTATGGCAAATCCGCTACCTTTGAAGCGAGAAGATAATTAGGTTCCAAACCAACATCATCTCCCCACACCCATGTGGCATGCAATTCAAGAGGGGCCTAGAGTAAGGTATTGTAGTGTTGTTTTTTTGGAATTCAGCACTATACATCCTCCTATCCTATGGTAGGCAAACATTCCCATCACCCATGATTACATGAAAGCGACACAAAGATGGCAACGAATCCTCATTTATTGTCAAAGGTTTGAGATTGGCTTTGAGCTTGATAGAGTGGCAACAAAACGATTAAAGGATCAAATGTTTAAAAGAATGTAATAACATCTCCCCATCCCACCAACATGATCTATTGTATCAATGTAATATAAGTAGTGTGAGCCGAACCACACTCCTGCTTCCCTTGATAGGCTTGATAAGCCAACTCCTCTCGCTACTCATGATACTCTCGTTGCCTCTTGCACTAGTAGAACAACATAAATAAATGACTAAAAAACTACTAAAAATTGCATATAGATGACTAAACTTGGTCACATGACCATTAGTAGTTTATTGTTGATCATTTATAATGTGACCAAATTTATGACTAAACCATTTTTAGTCATTTATTTGGTCATTTTGATTGATCAATTTGGTAATATATTTAGTCATTAATTTAGTCATTGATTTAGTCATATTTATTCGCTGAGCTTGGTCATGTGACCATTAGTAGTTTATTTTCGATCATTTATAACACGACCAAATTCATGACTAAACCATTTTTAGTCATTTATAATGTGCTCTCATTGATCAATTTGGTAGTATATTTTTAGTCATTGATTTAGTTATATTTTGTCATATTTATTCACTGATTTATGTCAACTCGTAGTATATTTATTCATTGATTTATGTCAATTGGTAGTATATTTAGTCAATTGGCAGTTTATTTAATTGTTTTGTTCACTGATTTATGCCTAAAAGTGTTGGAAATGAGACAATGCTTTTGAGGTTTAAACATAAAACACAAAAAAAAAAAATCATTCATTTACACATAATGAAACAGCTATTAAGAAGGCAAAATATTGAAATTTTATTGAGAAAAGGTGTTCTTACAATAGATACAAGACTTAAATATGTGTCTTTGCTTTGAAAAATGTGTTGCAAAGTGTGTTTCTCAGTGTTGTGACTGAGAAAACTAAGTTACAAATCTAAATCGATCACAAACATTTATCAGTGGACTAGCATCTGGAAGTATTGCTTCCATAAGAAAGCTCTTTTTCTTTCAACATCATAGAAGTTTGAATCTCTAGTTACACATTCCACGTCCTTGATTTGTCTAGTTTTGGTTGTTGCTTCAATGTATTTGAAGTGAATGTCGGGATCCTCACTGCCAATGACATTGAAAATACATTTTACCATATAAGTACAAGGTTCCCAAGCTACTACAAAATTACCTCCTCAAATAGGTCAATGAATATCAGTGACAAAATGATACAAGTGACAATCCAAAGTCAAATCACCTGGAGCTCAAACATGCACCCAAGAAGAAATATAGCCCTTCATAAGATTTGATCTGCTTAAACAACTTGATGCATGAATCTACACTTAATTGTTCAAAATATTCATTGGCAGCCCGTGTGACATGAAGGAAGTTAACATAAAAAATAAAAGAGCAATTGTCTATGTCATCTAGAGCCAACATTATTAATTTGAAATAAATAAAAGGTGCACAATTTTTACCTAGACAATTATTTTGGAGATTTCCCCTCAAGTTGACAAGAAGGAGATCTTTCATGCACTCCAACGTCCACTCTCTAGAAAGGGTCCCAAAGAACTCAACAAGGGCCTAAGAAATACTGTAATCGGTAAGAAAATTGGTAGTTTCTATTCAATTTCAAGAGAACATCATGTTTCACAGACCTGTGGCTCAATAGCATGGGTGTCGACAATGACATGTTTAATATCAGACAACTCTATATAGTGTTGTACCCAAAATTTACAATATTAGTGATGAACAAAATATTTCCCAAGAAACCATTTGACATAAGGAAATATGTAGCAAATTTAAATATTTTTACAACAATTAACATATACAATATTTCATACTCGACATCAGATCTAAGTTAAAGCCTAAATGCATCCCAATCAATCACCTACCTAAAGCACACACATATATAAACCAACTTTCTCGCACAATTGTGCAATACAAGGATGATCATAATGATTGAAAATTCCATTTGCCAAGATAGCATCAACAAAATTGGGGAAAGTGACCAAATTAATCTCAAGAACCAACAGAATAGATAAAATCAATAAAGTTGATATCACAATAATTTCTACAACCAACAATGTATAAATAGTTCATTTTTCACTCTTGTCGGACTTTGCACGTAAGCATGTTTTAAACTACGTCTAAAAAAATTTAAAATCTAGTTGCTTCATTATCATATTAACAACTTGCCTTAGTTTGGAGATGTGCATGTTCTGGCAAATTTGGCTTCAAAACATCCAACAAAAAAGATGTTGCTTCATGGACCATGTTACACTGCATATAGATTTACATATGAAACAAAAAGATAGATAGTAAGTTATATTGACAAATGATTATACTTCAACATAAGAAGTTTTACCTATGCTTAATTTGACTACACAATATCTAGACAATATTCTAAATCAAATTGACCAATAAAACAACCTTTGACAATGTGTTGAGAACAATATATAACCTAGATAATTTATTAACTCTGATTTCAAGGGAAATATTTTCTAGTTAGCTCTTAAGTATTTTCTAAAGAATATACTTTATCACCAAATATAGGCACTACAAGAAATAATCGTATAACAAAAAAAATTACATTGAGAGCAATAGTTTAATAGTCACCTCAACTTTAGAGTTCCATATCAAAAACCATATGCTATTTATCAATAGGAAGAAGATATATGAATTTACAACAACTAGAAAGAAATTACCTGAAGAAAGAGATCGGTGATGACATTGTAATCAACTAGACAACCACCCTCCATTTGAGACATCATCAGTGAAATTTTATAGCGCCCTACAAAATTTACTCAACAAATAAGACCCCTCTTCAAAAAATCCTCAAATTCAACATCAAAAATATATTTCTATCAATTGATAGTACCTAGGGATCAGAGCGCAAAATTGTCTGGAGGAGGAACAAGTAATTAGGAGTGTACCCAACCTACAAAATTCAAGAGAGCCCTGTGTTATGCCACCATTCACATTATTCTGTACAACTATAAGCATTAAATAAAACAAAGAAGAGAGCAATGAAATAAAAGAAATAAATGGTCCCAAAAAGATTGAATATCTTTTCCCATTAGTTTAAACACAAACAAGCCCTTACTTCCATCATAAATGACAAGAAAACAAAGTCAAGGTATACCTGTTTAGAGTAAATAAGTATTTTGTCGAATTCCCTTCTCTCAGCAGAAGTTGCAACAACTTTGGGGGTAGCCCTTGCTTTAATGTAATTTTTTAATGCAATGTCATTGTCCACAGTCTACACCAAAAAACAAAAAAAATATTCAAAAGGTAAATTAGCATTATATAAAAATGTGGAAAAAGTGTAGATTAAATTATTCAAGGTATTAAATTGCATAAAAGAGTTACAATAAAGTTCTAAACAATAAAACATTTTTTTGGAAAAAGCATGATGAAATTAAAATAGTAGTGTATAACAATCCAAAAATCAAAGCATTTTATAATTGACATCTACCCTACAAAAAATATTATAGAAGTTGCTACACCATTAAACACAGTGGCTTTTGCTAAATCAGAGCTAAAGAAACAAATATAAAAAACTCCAAGCCACTTCGCTAAATCAAATATAAATTCCCTAGGCACAAGCACCATACCATTTTGAATTAAAAAGGAGTAAGAATTTCCAAAATACATTCTCAAAAACTGAAATGAGAAAATAGCTGCAATTTACAGGCATAAAGCAGACATAGAGGATAGCGGACAAAAATTAGGGACTTGCAATTGGAAATTTTAGCCAAAAAGAGATTTCTAATACTTCCTACATAAGAAACATTAGGGACTTGTAATTTATAGACATAGAGCACACATAGAGGATAGTGGACAAAAATTAGGGACTTGCAATTGGCAACTTTGGCAACTATGTTTTGTATATACCTTGACTGATAAGCTTTACTAAACATGACAGTGGACAACAATAACATGCTTTTACAAAGTCATGTTTACATTTGAGACTTTCAACTCTTGACAATCCAACTTTAAGCATAACACCTCTTCATACTCAGAGCAAAAAGAAATAGGTTCATACATTGTTTATGCTTTAGAAGAGATTATATGTTCTGCCATTTCGTAATTGCTCATATAGAGTGAGTCACTGTCATACAAAGGCATAGACAAGCCTTTTATGTTCAGTGTTTTAAACTCTATCAATTTGAAACATATTGTCTAAAATTTTTGATGCTAAGCAAAGATCAAGTTACTACATATCCTGTAGCATTCAGCGAGGTAAAAGCCACTAAACCACTAGCAATCAGTGAGGTAATAAGCATTAACAAGCTAGTAAACCAAAACCTATATACTCCACTTTGCAGTCATTATGCAAGAGAAGATATTCACCGAGCAATTATATATTATTCACTAGAAAGCAACATGAACTTTGTGATTAGACCCCACACTTCACACTACACTGGCAAGCAACTACTAATATATACCATTATACCACCCATTGGAAAATTGCATGAGAAAACTTCACTCTATAGTAGAGTCATGGTGCAAGAGAACTATATGGCATTGAAAGTAAGTCACTATTAGAAGCATCATAAGAAAAAAGTATACCACTATCACAAGCTCGAGAAATTTGTTGAGTTACCAAGAAACCACTATGAACACAAACTGTGTATAGCATAGAGACCATACAAGATGTCACTGGCCATTGAAAGAGGACTACTGCATTGTGAGGTAACTATTCTATCTAGTTCATCAAGGTGTATTGTCAACAATGACACTATATTGTTATCACATCAAAGCTTATTTCAAAAACACTATCTACTAGCAACTACTGACACAAGAGTTATAAGTAACTGTCACAAACCAAACAACCAATATCATTGTCATGTCATATTAGCACTATCAAGTCAAGCAAATAAAGACAACTATCACTATCAAGAAACCAGTCACTATCTCTATCTTAGTTGAAAATTCGGGAACCAATGCATCCACAAGACCACAGACCTTTGTTCATCAAAAGCACGGTGATAGCAAGGAAAATGGACTATACACTGGCAAAGAGGCATATCATTAGCAAAGATGGAACAAATATTTCATGTTGCAAGACCATCAAGATACTCCACTCTACTCCACTATGCTATACAAATAGTCATAACACTGCCAGTAGAGACCTGCAACTAATCATCTAAGTAGAAGGGATATAAGGACAAGAAACATATAGAAGCACTGTCTAAAATCATGAAATGGCACTGTCAAGTTAGAAGGCTTACTCTCACACCATCAAAGAACTGTTGCCATTAGGAGCATGAGGCATAATACACATGGATCTATATATTGTCTTTGTAATCGTTGCCATTACAAACCAACTGCAAATAGAGACACTTATGTTTGAAGCCAATGAGGAAAGCATTCATGCCTGAAACTATAACCACTGTTATAAGAAAATTAAAAAAATATGCCATTGTTCACTGTGCATGACAATATAACTGTCTCAAAAGACCATATCTATTCACCTTTGATCATATCAAAACATGACATGTCCCAACCTTGTATCTCTTGTTATCATACAATCACACCTCTTGCAACTTTCTGAAGCATAAATAACAATACTCACTTCCACTGAATATCTGAATGATCAAGAAACAACTCTGTCATACTTATATGTATAAGTACCTTGCCTTGCATCAAATTTTATCAACACCTTTGAAACTTACCTTGCATCAACAAACACAATTACCTTTGACACCAATGATGTGCAACCAATGATCAAAGAAGGATGTAGATACATGCCACTGTCACAAGCAACCATTGTCATTAGCAAGCCACTTTTTCACTGTCACAAGCAAGAAGTATAAGATGATAATCTTGTAGTGTAAGGTGCTCCTCACAACAATTGTTAGTCATGGGCTTTATTCCCTCTGTTCTCCTAAGAAGGTAAAAAATCTTGTCACATTTGTGATGGGTCCCATATCATATCTGCACCTACTACTTTAACCGCAAATTCTCACTCATTAAACTTTTACAATATATATTAATTGATAATAGATATTTGGTAAAATAAAAGAGAGTCATGGGTGCACCGTCATATGTCGACAACATTAAGACATATTCGCATTGGATATATCATACCTAGGGTCGATGGCTTTG